>JACXGM010001205.1:13893-57658 GCA_016801145.1 Umbra pygmaea
TTTTTAGGCCTTCCTCCGACAACGCTCTGCAACCATTTTTAGGCCTTCCTCCGACAACGCTCTGCAACCGTTTTTAGGCCTTCCTCCGACAACGCCTTGAGTAGAGTCCTTAGAATACTGGTGTTTGCAATATTTGTTACAATTTTCAATGTTGTTGTTGACACAGACTGCCCAAAGGTGTTATCACAATGTAAAGGGATAATTTAGACACATTGTTATAAAATGCCATAATGTTCTTCCTGCCCTGTAGTAGTAGTTTATAAACAAAGTTTAACCAGCATCTATAGTGAATATTCTTTGATAATATACAAATGTTTGATGGCATTTGTGCCAAATATTCTAAAAGTGAGCTTCAATATCAAATTGAGATACTTCAAATGATTTGGTGATGTTGAACAAGTGGCAGAAATTAGATATTACATGGCAGTTTCTTTTTAAAAGACACTTTTTGGATGTTTACTGCTACAGGGACAATACACCTTTACAGGGGCAATGCACACCTTTACATTTCTTAGTTACCAGAGGATTTCATCACCGCTGATACATTTTTCAATGTCTAAATATACATACATTGATTTTTTACAATAAAACACCATTTAATTGAGTAGATATAACAATTTTGTTTGTGTTCTGTAGTCAAATGAAAGTAACAAATAATTGAAATGGCAATCATCATTTTAAGTATTTTTTTGGGGGTTAAATTGTACCCCATTCCAAATCTTGTCATGTGTTGCCCCATGAACTATGGTACATTATTTTAAATAATGGCTCCCAAAACTCTGAGGTGCAAAATGTGACCTTTGATTTAATTTTCATAACATTTTTTTTACTTTGAAAATATGGACTATATTGTGCCTATATTTTCCAAACAAGAGTAATCTACATTCATTGAATCTGTCAAAATGTAGGGTTTGCAGGAGATTTGTAGCTTCACAGGTCACGGTCTGTTGATTGCTTCTCCCAGTGATTCATCTCTCTCAGGGATGATGTGCAAGTTTGATTAAGCCCGAACTGGGCTTTTGACACACGCTGGTATTGCTGTTTAAATGCTAGTAATTAATGTGACAAATTACCACAAAAACTGGAAACATTTTGAGTTTGTTGCTAACAGCTGAGA
The DNA here is from genome assembly GCA_016801145.1 of Umbra pygmaea. Lineage (NCBI taxonomy): Eukaryota > Metazoa > Chordata > Actinopteri > Esociformes > Umbridae > Umbra > Umbra pygmaea. The sequence continues at coordinate 15,011 of JACXGM010001205.1, forward strand.
GAATAGCGCCGCTAAAGGTGACTTGATCTCCTGAACCAACAGGGGCCGCGATGACCGCCGACGTGATGAGCGCAAGCGCCGTGACATGGACCGGCACGGTAAAGGCACAGACTCCCATCGGGAAAGGCACGACCGGCGCCCAGGGAATTCCCGCGGACGCTGCAGTCACAGCAGGAGCCGCAGCCGGAGCCGGAGCGGAAGCAGGGGCCCGAGCAGAGACAAGGAGCACAGCCGGGGCCGAGGTAAGGCTCGTTTACGTTCACGGACAATGTTAAGGCAGCAATAAGTGTGTGTTAATTGGACTTGTGCTGGGGGGAATTTTTTTGTGACCCATTGGTGTCAACATTCCTGTTATGCCTTCCTTTTATGTTCAGACTACAGGTCAAAGTTTGAAGCGGAGAGGAAGGAGCACGACGGTGTGAACCCTTCCTCTGGGTCCGTGGCCAGCCAGCACCAGCACCCTCCACCCCTCCTACCAACCCCCCAGCAGCACCCGTTCCCCTCCTCCGGAGGCCAGGCCGCCCCTAGCTCTGTTACCGTGGTAGCGCCCGCTCACCTCCCCGACAGTACTACTGAGAGCTGGTCTAACTACTACTCCAGTCACAGAGAAGGGAAGACTTATAACAGCAGCACTTCAGTCAAGCACCGCTGCCGCGACTACGACGGTAAGCGCTCACTGTAAGGTGTTTGAACTTTGGTCTACATTATGAAGAGACGTCTTCACTGTTTCTCACAGCTTTGCAGGGAATCTAGTGCTCACGCCAGGACTTGTTTATGCCTGGAAAGTAGCCGGGTGATTCTGTTTTCCAAGAAAATATTTAACTATTTTTTGTTTATTGCTGAATGCAATGCATAAGACTAACAAATTCCTATAATCTAAAATGAGTTTAAATGTAAAGTTGAAAAGATACTGAAGCTATTTGCCTTTTGGCCTTATTGTCACTCCATTAGGTTGTACATCTGTTGGCTGTTCGGCTCACGTGATTTACTATAGTAAAATTCTACAAACCTATTGTAAGAAACCAGTTAATTGTGTTTGATATATTTAATATCATAGGCTGACTGCTGTTCCATCTCTTATTATGGTGTTTTCCTGGGTTGAAAGCACACTAATGACCCTGGTTGAACATGGTTCTCCTGAGGTTACAGATCAGGTTTAAGCTGCTTCTCTGATGGGACTGTGTTTATATTTATCCAACAACAGAACACCTATTTGTTTTACTTTACCTCACCCTGGGGGGTTCATCGAAGTGTCTGCGTCTGATCAGGAACATTCTGAGCAGCAATAACGATAAGAATGTGATTTCCGATTTGTGACAGAACCGTTTTGTCCTTCGCAGAGAAAGGTTTCTGTGTCCGCGGTGACCTCTGCCCCTTCGACCATGGCAACGACCCTCTGATAGTGGACGACGTCACGCTGCCCGCCATGATCCCGTTCCCACCACCCGGTATGCCCCCCCCGGCCCGGATGGCCATGCCCCCCATGAGTGAGCCACCCCCTCCCATCAGGATGCCCATGCCCCCCCACGGCCAGCCGCCCCCACCAGGCATCTTCCCCATGCCCCCGCCAGGTGAGTCAATGCGTTAATGTCATTGCGTAGAAGGAACTGTTGTGGTGTTTTGGGGTCTACATGAAGGGCCGGTGTTCAGTACTAGCTGGATTCAGCCTGACGTTGTATCTACCATAGGTCCTCCGTTGATCCCTGCCAGGGGGATAGATCCTCCCAACCACTCAGGGACCAACTCTTCCGGCTCCCTGGGACCACCCGGAGTGGGGCCACCTCCTTCGTCCTCTTCAGTCTCTGTACGCCCTCAATATTCCCAGGCAGAATGTAAGATGCTGTGTTTTCTTCCACATTTGTAAAGTGCAACTTTTTTAAGCATGGTGCCAATATTCTGTATCTTCATAAACGGGGCGATTCAAACTGTGACTGTTGGTTATATCTGACTGTTTACTAAGATTATGATAAAGCAATGTTATTACTATTCTACTTGCCATGGTAACCAGTTTTATAATAGCAATAAAAGCACTTTACTTTGTTTTACTTTGCAAAATAAAAGCCGTCACTGATATTTAACACATTGAAATGCATTTAAAAAATGTAATGATGGGCATTCAAAACTTAATTTATTTTCTTTTAGCAGCCATATATTGTGCTGACAGTAGTTACATTTTTTTTATTTCCAAATAAGTCACTTTTGAAATGCATTGCTTTTATTTAGCCAAGTATATTATTTTGAGTTTGTGTTGACAGCTTGAAGAACAGTAATGAAGCCTCGAATGCCCATCACTAGTTTTGTGCTATCTGGCCATTAATCAGTGGTTAAGGACTGTTTCTTAGGCACGATGCCTGGATACATTCCTTGGCTGAGGGAAGTTGGCCATAGTCCACAGCCCTTTTGCATCATTGCTTAAAAGCCTAGTGTTTGTATTATATCATGGACTTTTAAATCTGGTTACCAGATCTAAGTGACGAAGGCCCTGGTCATTCATTAAGTGTATCTGGTCAAGTGGTTCAACCTGATTCACATGCAGACGAGTCCCATTTACCACAATGGTGTTTGTTAGTTATTGGCTGGTCTGTCTGATTTGGTTAATTTCTTTAGGGTGCAGTACGAGGTTTTGGCCAGAAGGGTGCACTGTTTAGGAGCTAATACTGTTGGTGCTATAAGCATTATATAAGTGCAACATCGACCTGAGTAAAGGGGATTTAAAATGGCAGTGTGTTTCCCTAGTCTCAATGAAATGTGTTCTTTATACTGACTCTCTGTTTAAGCATGCTTCGCCACAATTCCATTGCATGTTACATTGCACAACAGGATTGTGTGATGGACTAATACTGTGACCCTGCTTACATTTTGTTTTGTGTAATATTTGCTGACTCCACCTGTTTAGGTAGATTTTGTTTATTAGAGGTGTCTATTCTAAAGACGGCTGCCTCGTTTTTTATTTCCAGATAATTACGACCAAGAAGGCTACAACCCAGAGTCCCCAGGCATCACGGCAGCAGGGCGGCCCCAGTACAGACAGTTCATCCCCCGTATCCAGACCCAGAGGACCAACTTGATCGGCCTCACCTCTGGGGACGGGCAGGGCTGCAGAGGTATCACGTGTGGGTCTACCCTGTCCCACTTTAATGTCACTTTGGATGTTTTGAGGGAAATTCCATTTGAAATTAAGGCTATATGTGGCCAGCATCCTACAATCTGTATTAAGAACGTTTATTATGAATTGAGCAGATGCTTCTATTATAACTTAAATTTTTTATAATTTTGTTAAACCAGATTAGGATTTTAGAAAATAAGACCTGGGCTGCTGTGATCACGTGAGACGTTTTTAGTTATCACACCCAGGGGTCGGAATTCTACTTCTGTCATTACAACTGAGTGTGTTTATGTCCCGTCCCAGCGGCTAACATAGTGATCCAGACGGAGCCAGCGGTTGCCACAGTCCCCAGCACCGTCCCTCGCTACAGCAGCACAGAGCAGGAGGTCAGGAAGAGGCCCCTGGGGGCTCCAGAGGGCCCGCCGCCCAAAAAGCCTTGGATGGAGAAGTAAGATCACCAACCCTGACCTCAGTGCTGCAGAGCTACGGTCTTCTAAGGGCATAGGAACAAGTGTGATATTGGGGGGGATGCAACATATTTTTTTCAAAAATTGTTGTTATTAGGGGTGCCACATTGCCTGTCTGTAACATTGGGGGGCTCCTATCTCTTGGGTTTTCCATCTCAGTCAGAAATAAGAGATTTGTAAAACGGCAACCTGGTAGTGTAAGGAGAACAACTCGTTAAACTCTTGATTTGACTGATGTTGCCGGTCTCAGCTAAAAGCACAGTGCCTCCCTGCCTGTAAACTAGATTGTGACAAAGGCAGCATGTTTTCGGTGGCCCATGGGGACTGTTTTAGACTCTCTAACTTTGTCTAATATACAACACTTTTTTTTAACTTTTGGAATAGTAGGACAGTCTACGTACGTCATGATAATAGTCAGTGGTTTGAGCTTAAATAGGGTTTCTGCGACTTTGCCCGGTCCTCCAGCACAAGGCAGCGCAAATTGGCATAGAACTGCCCTGGATTTGGAATGGATTGCGACAGATCGGGAATCTGTAAATTCAATCATGGAAGTATAGTTGGTGAGTGTAATCCTCATGAGCTGGTTATTGGTGATGGATGAGCAGTGTGAAAAGAATTGCCCAATTTGGCGACGTGGTTTGATGAACCATTTGAACGCCCCTCACCTAGGGCCCTTTAAAATCTGTTGAATTATTTTCCCAATTCAGTTCTTTCTCTCTTATTTTTTAGCAAATTCTGTGATATTTTTTTGGGGGATTCCACTTTTTATCTCACATTCCCATATAAACAACCTGGGTCAGTGGTTCCCAAATGTTTTTGGTTACTGCATCTCCAGGGTTCCTAGTACCCATAGTTGGGAACCACTAGCCAGGCAGAAGTTGTTTTTTCAACAATTATTTGCACCCATCTGCAACTAAACAACAATTTGGGCGAAGTTGCATTCAGAAGGCCCAGACTGGAAGCAACTTAAGAAAATACTGCTGTTGTGGACAGGTTGCACGTGCATAGACCGATAGGTTCCATTTCCATATGTTAAAAGTAATTATTTCCCGACACAAATGAAAAATAGTTTAATGGGATGTAATTAATAGAAGATTCTAGCCAGTATACTAAACGAGTAGACAGACAAGGTAACATTTCCTCAGAAATCTATTTAGGAATATTTATAATCGTTATTTTACAAAGTTGCATCAAAACACAATCGTGTGGACAGAGCCGTAACCTTCTGCTCACGTGCTAGCTCAACCTGCTCTCCCTGAGTGAGAGAGCTGCCTGATGACCAAGACAGTCAAAGTACTTTAAGTGGCTTAAGTACATAAACAATGATTGATAGTCATCATAGTTCCCCTTTAAGTAGTAGCCTACACCTAGTCATATGCTTTTGGATAAGTGAGTGATACAGAGAAAAAAAGCTTTATCTGTTTTGTCAATTTATAATGAAGTAAATACTGTTGCTTATAGATTTTAGTTGTCAAGCAATACAACATTTGAACAATATGATAGAGGGGCATGCTGGCCAAGTGCAGTAGACAAATACACACTGCATTATTTGATATAGAGTGTGAATTAACTTCAATTTGTACAGCATTTTATATTAGGACAAATGCAGTGAAAATTATTGTTAAGATTACGGGACTATATTAGGATTAAAGTAAAATCTTGACATTTTTTCTTTTTGTTGAATTTTTTGATAATGTTTGAATTCTGTGATTTTCTCCACGTTCTCCAGAATGTGGAAATCATAGGGCCCTACTCACCATCCCCCATTTAACATAGGAGTTGCAGAGCTACCGAAAAGGCAGGGTCATTGTGAATTGGACAATACCTATTGGGAACGGAGGAAAATGGGGGGAAAAATCACAAAATAAACCTACAATTTGTCACCTAAAGCAAAAAAGGCCTCACAATTTTTTATGAAATTGCAGAAGATTTCTTTGACATTGCCTCTTTTTATAATAATGGACTTCAATATAAACAGTAATTTATTAACAGTCAGGATCTTCTGTCCAATAGGGCACAATTATCAACTATCACTAAAAGCTTGATAGTAATGACTTTTCTACACTCTGATACAAGTGTGATTTCAAAACTATGGTTTGAAAGAACGTAGGATGCTGAAATGTTCATTTTGCCATACGTGTTCTCAACATTATTGAGTTATGTGACTGAGTACATGTATGCCCTGAAAATTAGAGTTCAGTGTTCTGCACATTTTTTTCTACAGAAAATGTTCCCACGGTTTTCAAGGCTCAAGGTCACTCATGTCTTTGATTCTCTTCCAGGACAAGCTACCAGATCAACAACCAACCCAACTTCCCCAGCAACAAGCCCCAACACGGGGGCTTCCCCAAGAAGAATCACTACATCAACACTAAACTTGAAGTTCGCAAAATACCCAGAGAACTCAACAACATCACCAAATTGAATGAGCACTTTAGCAAGTTTGGTACCATCGTAAATATTCAGGTACGATGGCTTACAGTTCCGTCTTGGTGTGTAGAAAGAAAGGGAGATCACTGTGTAATTTTCTAACTTGTGGAATATTTTTTTTTTAACTTCATTTTGCTATGACTTTAAAACAATTATGATTCTTAAATTACGAATGTATTTTCATTAGATTGTCATGGAAAAGGCAAGTTTTTTTGAAGTGTTAGATCATTTCAAATTGTTCAGTAGTTTCATTTAGTTAACCCTTTAATCAACCAAGATTAGAGCAACAATTTTCATTTCCTGACATTTTGAGCCAGAGAAGCAGTTTTTAATGATTGCAGGTATGCCCCCAGGTTCCTCTTAGATATACTGAGGCCTGAAATACTGTTACCTTTTGAGGGTTAATCACAGACAAACCTCCATCATTGCTCATGTGCCCCCTCATAACAGGTGGTGTTCGGGGGTGACCCTGAGGCGGCTCTGATCCAGTACACAGCCAACGAAGAGGCACGGCGGGCCATCTCCAGCATCGAAGCAGTGCTGAACAACCGCTTCATTCGTGTCTACTGGCACCGTGAGGCCAGTGTCCAGCAACACCAGACGCAGCAGGGTCCGAGCGTGGAACAGGGGGAAGGACCGGGCCAGTGCTCTGTCATGGGCCAGCAGCACACCAACGTCCACAAGGTGAACAGAGCACTACTGGAACAGCAAACAGTGCTGGCCCGATACTGTCAGTCATTAATTCAGCCAGTATCTTTTCCTGTTACTCAAACCAATAAATGTAAGCAGTGCTGGCCCAATACTGTCCTTCATTAATTCAGCCAGTATCTTTTCCTGTTACTCACACCAATTTAAATGCAAGCAGTGCTGGCCCAATACTCTCATTCATTAATTCAGCCAGTATCTTTTCATGTTACTCACACCGATGTAAATGCAAGCAGTGCTGGCCCAATACTGTCATTCATTAATTCAGCCAGTATCTTTTCCTGTTACTCACACCAATTTAAATGCAAGCAGTGCTGGCCCAATACTCTCATTCATTAATTCAGCCAGTATCTTTTCATGTTACTCACACCAATTTAAATGCAAGCAGTGCTGGCCCAATACTGTCATTCATTAATTAATTTAATTCAGCCAGTTTCTTTTCCTGTTACTCACACCAATATAAATGTAAGCAGTGCTGGCCCAATACTGTCATTCATTAATTCAGCCAGTATCTTTTCCTGTTACTCACACCAATTTAAATGTAAGCAGTGCTGGCCCAATACTGTCATTCATTAATTCAGCCAGTATCTTTTCCTATTACACCAATATAAATGCAAGCAGTGCTGGCCCGATACTGTCATTCGCTTATTCAACCAGTTATTTTTTCTCCAGAGACATTCTGTAAGTTGCAGGTGACATCTCATGACTCGTTTCCACCTGTGTGTTTGCAGCAGCATAACGCCGGCGCCTACGTGCTGAATAATAAGACCATGCCCAAGCAGCGCCTCGGCGTAGGGGCTGTGGCCGGGGGCAAAATGGAAACGCAGCACCCCAGCGCTGACCCAACAGCGGTAAGCATGCAGCGTGCATCTATAACAGGCTGCAATACAGTGTTGTGGGATGGCATTGGATTGACACGGAGGCTGGTAATCAACGGGTCTGTCTCTCTCTTCTAGCCCGTCCTGTCTACCTCTGCTGCTCTTCTGAAGGGACCCTACACCTCCACAGTCAAGGCAAAGCCAATCACTAGAACCAAAGCACTTGAAGCTCAGGAGGTCTTGAAAAAGAAGCAGGCATGTCATTTTCCAAGTTTAAAGTCTCATTAGCGTTTGGATCCACAAATCAAACCGATATTGATCTTATTGCTCCTTGTTTCAGGAGACCTTCAAGTTACAGCAGGACATGATGAAGAAGAAGCAGGAAATGCTTGAGAAGCAGATTGAATGTCATAAGGCAAGACCTAATGCCGTAATCATCACACTCCATACCACAATCCATACCAAGAACTACAGCAACACTGTTTAGCATTGACCCGCCAATACCATGTGCTTCCTCCTATAGGCTCTGATCAACAGACTGGAGAAGAACCGGGCTACGTTGAAGCCTGAGGAGAGGGCTAACATTATGAAGACACTGAACGATCTCAGAGGAAAGATCTCCCAGCTGAAGAATGAGATGAACCCAGCCTCCCAGCCTACTGCCAACACTGCACAGTCCAAGACCAAGACAGATGTGAGTCGACCTGCCGCGTCACCTGGACACGCTGACGGCCTGCGTGGGTTTGGCTCAGTCAGGGCAGTGCTTGTGGAAATCCATGAATGACGTGACCGTTGGTGTTTTGTCTTTCAGGCACAGAAGGAGCTTCTGGATGCTGAGCTGGATTTCCACAAGAAGCTGAGTTCTGGAGAGGATACGACGGACCTGAAGAGAAAGCTGGGGCAGCTGCAGGTTGAGGTGGGTAGGCTGAGAAAGACTTACCACAGGATTGGGCGCAGATGGCTCAGTGGTTAGGGAGTCAGACTTGTAGTCAGAAGGTTGCCAGTTCGATTTCGATTGACCAAATGTCATTGTGTCCTTGGGCAAGACACTTCACCCGACTTGCTCCCAGGTCATTGCTGTAAATTCGAAATTGTTCCTAGTCAACTTACCTGGTTAAATAAAGGTTAAATAAAAAAAAAAGTTCCAGTGAGGTGAAATTAGTTCACTGTTAGAACCACAGATCTGTCCAAGGAGTTGCGGAGCCCCGACAAGGCAGGGTTGGTAAGAATTGGGAGGGGAGAAAAACAGGAGGCAAAAAAAAGATACAAAGAAAACAAATGCAAGATCAATTTATTGAACATGACGTAACGTCTCCAAAACAAGACCGAAGAATGAGCTGCAGGTTGAGAACTATGATATGATAACAATGATCAATAACAGAGCAAACAGCAGTGTGCTGTTGTGAAAAGCAAGGCTCGTAAGAAGAAACATAATAGTAGACTTGGAAGTCTATTTTTCTCATTGGTCCAAGCGTTGCTGAGGTGAGAAGATGCGCTAAAATAACTTTAATACAATATAAATCCCAAACAACCTCAATCATTTAACTAGATAGAACCATTGTAAAATTCCCCCTGCACAGGCTAAAAGGTTCATTATTGTATTTAAGGCTTTTAAGAAAAGATGACAAATCTCTGATGCATTAGTTACCATACTATGATTACCTTGCTACACAGACAGTGGAGGAAGACCAATATTTCCTTGTTCACCTGAATATTATCATTAAATCGATCATGTGAAGCAACGCAGTTTATACAGTGCTGAAATAAAGGCAATTTTCAATGCAGCATTACCAATGGACTGATCAGTTTGACCGGTTTTACAGGCAGTCATCCTTATTCAATATTGTGTTTTCATAATCATCCCTTCCTTGACATCAGTTAGATTTTTCAAAACGTCTTTCCTAATATTTTCCTGCCCTGTCTGTCTTTAGTGAGTGGCTCAATAAAACCAGCTGTTCAGATCTGGACGCTTTCTTTGCCCCACACTTTTTAATATCAGCTATAACATAGGCATACTTAATTTAGAGGAGATATTTAATATATAAATAAAGGTTTTTCCTTAAAAAAAAAATATTTTAATTATCCCAAAGTATTTGAAAAAGGTATCTGAATAGTAGCTTACTTTAGGCTGTTTGGATATTTCATCAGCCACACCATCACTACTATGAGGAAAGGTTTTACCTGTGTGTGAAATGGCAACTAGCCCTCAAACTCCTGCCTGTCTCTTAATGTTGTCCTCTGTGTCATTGGATCAGCCTCTAAACAGGAAATGCTTTTTTGTTAACAACACCTTTCTGCGTGGCTTTTCTAGCCTGGCGTGCCTAAATTAGCTGCAATGAAGTATGTATGACTTCCACCCTTTTCTGCATATTAAACTTTAGGCACTTACCAAGCCCAGAGGACACCCACTAACGAAGGGTAACGGAACACAGGTCCCACATTGGTGCATCTGATGTCATTAAAGTTTGAGCTCGCACTCTTCGTAGGAGTACATAGAGGGATGACAATTAGCGTGGGCGAGGGAGTGTTGGAGCTTGGCTACGAGCCATGAGGGCCACCACAATCAGCCTGCTGGGTCCCTTGAAGTCATTAAATATGAAACCAGGCCTGTGGGGACACTTGTTATGAATAGCACTACATTTTCTTCCTAGATACTGACTCTGCTGCCTGGCTGGGTTTGGTGAGGAACACGCCTCCCAGGTTGAGGAGACGTGCTTAGGGGAGGGGCCTGCAAGCTCTTTGGCTCACAGGCTCCTCCCCCAATATGGTCAGGTGGTGTTTTGTTCTGCATGTTGTTAAAAGAAGTGTAGCCGTAGATCTTCTTATCCTCGCCGGTTGTCTTCACCAGGCCACACGCTTGGGACTGTTACCGACCGGCCGAGGGAAGGCGGATGACCCCATTGGAGCCAGGGTCAGGGGTCGAGGCAGAGGAAGAGGACGGGGTCGGGGTTTACGAGGAGGCAGAGGCGGGGTCAATCACATGGTGGTGGACCACAGGCCCAGAGCCATCGCCATCCTGGGAGTCACGCAGGAGGAGAAAGAAGAGCTGCTGCCTCACTTTGTGGTAAGGACACCCAGACGTGGTCCGACACAGGCCAGTATTCACCAGAACGATCTGGAATAGACTAGATCCTGACGACCTCGATGTTGTGGGAGTAACGGACCCTACCTTATTGCGTTAAGCACTTCTGTCTGTAAGAGTGAGCCAGTGGTTTTACTCTTTGCAGCTAAATGTTGCATACGTTAGTTTTGAAGAAACTGATGCGTATTCACATTTGTTCAGTCATGTTGAATCTCTAATGTTATGGTTCAGCTAACAGTCTGATAAATTTAAAACAGTGAAAATGCACATCCAATTCACGGCACGGTAGTAAACAGTGGCTACGCTACAGTTGTGTAAATGGACTTGTACTGGCACTCATGGCTCCTTGGATGTCTCGTCTTTGTCACAGAAATTTGGTGAGATAGAGGAGCTTCATGATCAGGATGCCACCAGTGTTGTCATGACATTCAAGAGCCGGAGTGAAGCAGAAAATGTATGTGCTACCACACACACACACACACACACAGTACTAAACTGAAGCAGAGAATATATGCTCTACATGTCTCGCGCATTTTCACTCACGCATATTAGTAAAGTGCAGCTAAAACAGGAAGTCATACATTTAATTAACCCTCTGTTATAATTCTCATGTTGTAGGCTGCAAACCAAGGAGCAAAGTTTAAAGGTCGCATCCTGCAGATTTCATGGTACAAGCCGAAGACTCCATCAGTGTCTACAGAACCCGAAGAGGAGGAGTCGAAGGATGAGGCCAATGCTGTACGTTGATTTACGTCTCCCTGTAGTTTCCTATTGTGACATTATGGCAATTTGGTTAACAGTGATGGTCATGATAGTAAATCAACTGCTCATCCTGAATAGTTTTTTGTTTCCTTCCTCCAGGAAGAAGTTAGCCCCTACTTGCTCATGGAGGAAGAAGAGGAAGACGATGATGAGGAAGACGAGTATGAGAGTCGTTCATGGAGGCGATGAAGGTCACGTTTTGTGGGATGGACTTTTTTCGAAAATGAATTCAAGCCGATTTGACATAAATCCCTTTAGTTTTTTTAGACCAGTTTCCAGTATTTTGAGACTGAAGAATTAAGAACTCCTGATGTGAGAGTACGTCTTTAGTGACACACGTGAGGCTTGAAAGTGCAGACTGTTTTGTATCTCTTTAAACATCTGAATAATTATACAAATCTCTCTTTTGCTGAGATAAATAATCTAAACCATTTAAATAGATGTATGTTTCGATGTGGTTAACAGATAATCAGTAATGCACAACATTTGTGACTACTGTTAATAGGTATTTTTATACATATTTAAGCTATGGTTTCCTCCTTTCCCCCTTTTAACAAATGTTGTGTATAATTTTGGGGCTGATTGTCCTCAGCCCAGGGATGGCTGGGTTGTCACAGGTCTCATTTTCTTGGTCTTCAGCAGTTAGGCATCATTATGTTTACAGAAGGACTCAGCAGCCAAGGTTGAAATGCCCTTTCATATTAGATGCAATCTTGGATTCACAGAGACGGTTAATAATCCCCTGAGTATTTTGTCGACTAATAAATGTGTAGTGCCACTTTATGTACATATGAACACCAAGACAAATGTTACACACTTCTGAGATGGTGTGTAACAGTTGTTCTCACTTTTCTCCCCCCAGCTAATCCAACACAAAAGCCATCTTTGGAGGGTCTGGTCATCTAATGTCAAATTTGTTGGAAATCTGTAGACAATAGTGTCTGAATGTATACTGAACTTTTGATTTTATATATTATTTCGCCTTACATAATCAGCAAATGGCTGAGTTTTTATGAGATTTGTGATTTTCTTTTGTAAATTTTGTAAATGTTTGCTATAGAAAATACTTTGATAATTTTTTTTCTTGTCATTGGAATGAATGTGGAAAGAGGTCCCAGATTATTTTCAAGGAAAAGTACTTAAAATCGCTGCCTATTTAACGTTTGTTTTAACAAGCCCTTTTGGTGTCATTTCACTTAACAATCCACATTTTTACCAGCTAACATCTGCAAAGATTTTACATTTAAGGAAAGTGCATAGTTTTGGTAGCGCTGTTTAAATATGTAGTGGTATTCAACCACAAATGTTTCTCTATGAACAGTTTCTGGATTCATCAACAGTAGCAACTTTCAGCAGTTGATCCTTAAGGTTTAAACCAGGCTACTGGTGCAGACACACATTGTGTTTAGTTTCTCTGAATTGGCAACAATTAACATCAATTCGTGTGTGTGTGTGCGCGTGTGTGTGTACGTGTGTGTGTGTACGTGTACACGTACGAAAAATGTGTATAGAATATGTTCTTGCATACTGTATTTAGTTTTCTTTTGAGATGGGAAGATTTTTAATTGTCTATAGAGGCCCTGAGGTATAGATATTAAACCCTATTGCATGTTCAGCTTTCATATTTGACCTGAAGTTGAGGCCATTTAATTCAATGGAATCAGTTAAAAGATGTTGAAACGTGTTCATTCTGCTGTCCTATTGGGTGAGTTAGGAGACTAGATACATGGGACAGTAACAAGGCACCTCTGTAGGCTTTGTCTCATCCCAATTGTGAAACATGGGATTCCTTAAACAGATAACAGCATGAGACATATGGGTTAAACCTAGTTTTATAGACAGAAATCCCCATGAAATGTGAGAAGGGTCATGAACTTGGACAATTAACAATACCCTCATTTTTTGCTATTTGCTTTTCCTGTTAGGATTGTGGATGTCACCGCAACCTACAGTATGACTAGTCTGTTGCCTTCTCCTCAGTAAAAGATGTGGCAGTGAGAGTTCAGAAATTGCTTTAAGTTTGAGTGTCCTGTTTGCATTACTTTGTGGATTTTTACTATGACATGGTAGTGTTAAATGTAAAACACTTATAATTGTTTTGGGATTTGTTACTGTTCATAATTTCAGGATGTGAATGTAATTTTGATTTATTCTGTACATTTTCTAACTCACTAGCATGTTTGCTTTTACCAATAAAGATGGAGGAATGGGGTGATTGAAAGTGGAAGAAAAAATAATAATTTGAATTGGAATTTTAAAAAATTAAGGAAAAAAGACGAAAAAAGATATGCATTTGAAAAAAAGAAAAAATATACCAATTCAAATTTCAACCTGGGGGGGAGATGAGAGAAACCATTCCAAACAATATTACCTTCACAAACTTGTGCTGTGTCTTTTCTTTGGTATAACAAACTGCACTGTGATGAAACTTGTTTCTGTGCCACGTTCAATTTCAGAATGTTGCATTTAATCAGGACTCCTTGTTCTGCAGCAATAGAGCTCAACAGTCCCGCCCCTCCTCCGGTTCCGGAAGTAAATTTCCCATTCATATCTCCATATATTAGGAATTTTAGACTATGCCTTCGGCTAACCAGCTACGACGTGACTCATAAGCATACAACATATCAATTCGAGTGAAAAATGAGGGAAAATCAAAATAAATTTGATATTATTTTGAAACAATAAAATCTGAGTTCAACACCGGCATAAAATAGTGTTGACAGAAGGACGGTTCTTGCATATGTGTCGGACCGGCTCTGTTAATATGTATCCACTGTGAAGATCATGACTAAAAAATTAGAGGGGGGTGGGGGGTGGAGGAGAGTCCTGTCACGACTTCAACTTTGACTCAGCAGCAATGTCTTTTCAGTGTTTACGTGTGGAGAGGGAGTCGAATGCTGCAGAGTGCCGACGCTGTAGATGTCACAAAAGTAAGCTATTGTAACACCCAAAGTTATTTTAATGTTAGAGAAAAGTGTTGACAGATAATGTTTTTGCTACATCAATGCTGTTGATTTATTTTACAAACAAAAACAAGTTATTGTTTGGTAGCTAATAACAGTACAGTAGCTATTAACAATATAGGCCAACAGTGCTAGCTAGATGTACCTTACCTAGCTAAAATTATCTGACTGGTCAGTGTCTCGTGGCCAAACATTTGAAAATGTAGCCTAAATAAATGTTTGTTTCGCCTCTTACCTCTGCCATGAACAAGGCATTTTTACCCAGAGAATTGCAACTCACTGGATATTCTCTCTTTTTCGTACCATTCTCTGTGAACCCTAGAGATGCTTGTGCAGGAAAGTCCCAGTAGATCAGCACTTTCTGAAATACTCAAATGAGCCGGTCTGGCACCAACAACCAATCCACGTTTAAAGTTACTTAAATCACATTTCTTCCCCATTCTGATGTTTGGTTTGAAGTTCAGCAGATTTTCTTGATCATGTCTACATGCCTAAATGCATTGACTTGTAGTGTTGTACTAGTTGTACAATTGTTTGTATTTTTATGTTTGTCAGTACAAAGAGAGAGAGAAGAGGGTGAACAGGATTGAGAGGTCATAGGCGTGAGGAAGGGAGAACAGGAACCAGGTGAGAGAGTCAACATATAATAAAGACAAAAAAATACAATGCTAAGAGGAAGCTTGCAATTAGTAAATGGATTAGTTTCTAAAATAGTTCTGTATTGTCCACACTTATGGTAGTGCACCCCAAAATGCTGGCTCTCAAACCAATTCCACTCCATTTGTACATTGCAACCTTCTAATCTGGGACTTATTTAGACCTGGTACACCAAGTTGGTGCAATTAAGGTAGTAGAATACAAAACCAGCAGACTGGCATTTTTAGTTACAGGGTAAGAGTTGAATAACCCTGTTCTACATAGATTTAGGCCCGAAGAAACCAGCTAAACTATTTGTTGAACAGGGATATAATTATTTAGGGATGTTGAAAAAAACTTTCATTTCAGCCATGAGTCAATTGTACATGTATTATAGGAATGCTATCTTTACAACCATAGATGCATATGGTGGATGCATATATTTTTCCACATAGTAAACTCTTTTACAAAAAATAATCAATATTTAGTGATATATATTTCAGTTGGTTTAATCACAGTCATGAATCCCCTTAAAATGTTACATGAATACATTCAAACTGTTTATTTTCTAGTGAAGTAAAATGGTTGGTTTGCTTTGGATTGTTAGTGCAACCTGAGGGAGGAAGTGGCCACTGGTCAACTGAGAGAGCATTGAGAAGCCATGGATGGAGAGAGCAAGCACCAGGTGAGAGAGTTAGCAGGTAGTCAAGACAAGAGAAGAAGTCTAGGTGTTTCACAAACAGCAGCTGTCTTGCCCACATTGTTTGCAGTGCACCCCAAGTTATATTCCTCATTAAACTATGATTATATATTCGACTTTCCCACACTCTTATTGTTTATTGAGGTTTTAAGTTTTGTCTCTGGGGGTTATGTGTCTTATGAAAGCATAGGTTGTTTCACAATCTTTAGCTGTCACCTTCATAGACACATTTTAAAAGCCATTTAGACATGTGCTTTGGACATTGTCTTATTTGGGCTGAGCCCCCCTAACTGTCCATTTCTAAAATCGCCCCTGAGCAACTATATTTGCAGCAATTATCAGTACATATTGACGCATAATGTACATTGATTATTATGTTGACGCTAACATTAAATACATATAATATCTGGGGAGTGAAAGAAACACAGCATTGTAACGTTATTGTGTTTAGTTTTGGAAGGAAATTGACTGCTCCCATAACGTATAATACATTTACAGCAACGATTGTATTTGCAGCAATGTTCGGTAAACATTAACTTCATGAAATGAAACCGGAGAGATATTTACTGAGTGAATTAACTATGTTCCTAAATACGATCCATAACTGTTAACGGGATTCATTTCAGTATGGCTCATGTACCCCTTCATCATTCCTGAACCACAGACTAAACCATTTATAAGAAAACACACACAAATACATGTGTGTATGTATATGTGTGTGTATGTGTGTGTATGTGTGTGTATGTGTGTGTATGTGTGTGTATGTGTGTGTATGTATGTGTATGTGTATGTGTATGTGTATGTGTATGTGTATGTGTATGTGTATGTGTATGTATATGTATATGTGTATGTATATGTATATGTATATATATATATATATATATATGTATGTATATGTGTATATATATATATATATACACACATACACACACACACACATACACACACACACACAAACCTCATGTAATACCAAAATGTTTGTAAATGTATACACACACACAAATTTTGACTCATCAGTCCAGAGTGCCTGCTGCCATTTTTCTGCACCCCAGTTCCTTCGTTTCCAGGTCACTTGGTCTTTTTTTTCATGTCTGAGGTATGGCTTTTTGGCCCCAAGTCTTCCATGACAGCCACTTCTGATCAAACTTCTCCAGACAGTAGATGGGTGTTCCAGGGTTCCACTGTTTTCTGCAGCTCTAACCTGATGGCGCTGCTAGACATCTTCTGAATGCAAAGGATACTGATTGTGTATATATGTCTATGTATGTATATATATATATTAGACAGTAGATGGGTGTTCCAGGGTTCCACTGTTTTCTGCAGCTCCGACCTGATGGCACTGCTGGACATCTTCCGAATGCAAGGGATGATACTGATTGTGGCATAATGTGTCTTTCATCTGCTGCAGCAAGTTTCTTTGGCTAACACTACATTCCTCAATGTTGTCAGTTTATTTGTGCTTCTTCAAAAGAGCTTGGACAGCACATCTGGAAACAGCTGTCTACCTTGTTGTTGCTCAGTCTTTCCATGGTGTATGACTTTTGACAGTTAACCTTGTTAGCTGAGTGGCTGTTCCTCACCCGGTTGTATTAATGTTGTGTTAATGTTCATATTACTTTATATTGTGTGTATATTGACAAGTTGTATTTTGATGCTTTGGAAAACATTGTTCTTGAAACTTTCATGCCAATAAAGCCCTTTGAATTAACTACATTTAGTTGTGTGTTTAGTTTTGGTGGGAAGGGGGACTGCTCCCATAAGGTATGTACTGTATATATTTTTATTTTTATATTCATAATTACCAACATCCTAATGTTATGTTAAAAAACATTCCCATAAACATGCACATTAAATCAATATTAATGAATGCCAGAAGCTGCTTAGTTTAAGTCAAGAAAGAAGTGTAGTCAACAGTAAAAAAAAAAATATATATATATACACACACACACACACACACACACACACACACACACACACACACACACACACACACACACACACAAGGCAGCCAATTGTATTCAAGCTGTATGATGATCTGGAGAGGCTCCCCCAGCCTGGTCATCGCTCCACTCTCCATTAATGATCTATCCGGTTTAAAAACAAACAAAACAATAACACACACACATGCAGTGATTGTATATGGCTTGCAAATTAAATTCCACCTGTTTGGCAGCTGTAACTTTAGACTTACATTATCTGGGTATAAATCTTTAGACTTCTCTATCCCCTCCTAAGAGAGAAAAAGAAAATTGAGATATTGTATAATTAAGTGTAATCTAAAAGAATATATTCTGAGATATTCTCGTTTCAGGTGTATACATTCCTTTACACACAAGTGACTGTTAGACTAAAGTTCAATATGTCACAAAAGCAGCAGTGTACATGTGCTTTCTTCAGCTAAATCAGTAGAATATCACTTTTCACCTATATTACTCACAGGGAGGAGTTATGTTGAGCAGCTGAGCCATAAACACTAGGAGTTATGTTGAGCAGCTGAAATTATTCACTGTATTCTAAATAACAACTATTAAAAACACAACTTCAGTTATTTTGGTAAAAGTCAATCTCCAATAGTTTCACATGTCAACCACTTTAATTAAAAGAAAATATATGCTAACTTCAACAACAAATTTAATACCGAAGATAAACGTTGTATGTAAATGAACTATAAGAAAAATTTAGGTAAATGTAGCCCAACTGACATCAGGTTCCGGTGGTTAACGTTAGTGAAGTGTTAACCTATTATCTTCCAATAAACATGAACTAAAACTGTCTACATAAAACACAACTACTGACTAGATTCATGAGAGGTCGGCTAATGAGTTTAAAAGTAAAAAATACAGTAATTGCATCAACTTACCAACGATCGTACTTCGGAAACACCTAATATTAACGTTTTTCAGTGCTGGAACTATCAGTGTTTGGAACTATCGTCTGCTCCGTGACCACGACACGCGTTACTTCCGCATTCCTCAGTTCCTATGGCGGTCTATGGGAGTGTCGTAACTCTGTTTTTCAATGGCTCTGGTATGTACTAGTCACATTTCAACAATTACTAGCTGATTTTCCATTTGAAATGTGTTACATATGGGTATTGACTTTGACAGGTAGTTTGATGAACAGTTGAAGTTGATAAAGGAAATCTGAATTGTCATTAGTGATGCTATTGTTTTGATCTTCATTCTGATAAGGTGCTTTCAGTACTGAAATAATGCTACAATTGATTTAATAGTGACTAGAGCAGCAGTTCTCTGAGAACAAAATGATGTAAAAACGGTCACTGGAAACCAAAATCCAACCAACTAAAGGGTGGATTCAAACACAAAGAAAATCCAAGTAAACAATTGAAATTACATGCCGTTTCAATTTGCGTGATTTTCATTACGGCAACTCATAATGTGACAGCCGTGCCTGCATGCACTTCCAAAACATGTGGGCATGCTCCTGATGAGACGGTGGATGGTGTCCTGGGGGATCTCCTCCCAGACCTGGATCAGGGCATCAGTGAGCTCTTGGACAGTCTGTGGTACTACTTGGCAGCCTTGAATTCACCGAAACGTAACATCCCTAACAGCAGCCAGGGTTCCGTTGGCTAGCATGTTAAGGTCTATGCGACCCTCCAAGGATTTTCCTCCCCAGACCATACCGAACGATGTTGCTTGCAGCTTAGCATTCACCATGGTGTCTCCAGACTCACGTCTGTCACGCTCGGTGTGAACCTTCTCTCATCTGTGATGAGAACGGGGCACCAGTGGCGGACCTGCCAATTCTGGTGTTCACTGGTGAATGCCAATCGAGATGCTTGGATGGTGCTGGGCTGTGAGTACAGGTCCCACTAGCGGTCGTCAGGCCTTAATGCCACCGTCATGGAGTCTGTTTCTGACAGTTTGGTCAGACCAGTAGCCCGCCGGAGGTCATTTTGTAGGGCTCTGGCAGTGCTCCTCCTGTTCCTCCTCACACAAAGGAGCAGATACCAGTCCTGCTGCTGGGTTGATGCCCTTATACATCCCTGTCCAGGTCTCGTCATGTAACGGCACGTCATCTGACCCTGCTGGAAAATCCATTTTGACCAGCTCTGCATGTGTTTTGGAACATGTTAACTGGTCAACCATTTCCCAGCATCAGCTGTTTGACCATTTTCCAGCTTGTAACTGGTACCAGGTTAAGCTGGGACAGACTATTTTAAATTGACTTTCACTCGTTCACAACTTAATCATGTATTAGTATCCCTAATTTCAAGACATGACTTAAACATTACGAAGATCACAGTGCTACAGCAACTGTCACAAACTCTAAACCAGTTGTAACTGTTATAATTATTTTCCACAGACAAATGATGTACATGCAACCAGCTCAAACCAATTGGTCAACCAGCTCAACAGACAAGGCCAGCCCAACACAATTTTATGACCAGTTTTACCAAGCTGGTGTACCACTTCTACAGTTAAACCAAACTCGTCATACATCTCAACACAACTGGTTCCCCAGCTCATGACCAGTTCAACCAAGCAATTCAACCAGCTACTGACCAGTTTGAGCATCTACAAATCTAAGCTTGTCTAAGCTGGATGTTTCAGCACGGATAAAATGGTTGACCAGCTTCAGTTGAGCTGGTTGTCCAACTGGGTTGTGATGGTTGCATCCAGCCTCCTGATGGCCAGTCGGCCCCTGATAAGAACCATTATATTTAGGTTTAATTTAGAACTGATAAGAGATAAAGACAAAGAACCACTGACAATGAGATCTCTCAAGAACCAATTTAGGATCTCATGAGAACCCTTAAAGTTTTTGTCATGAACCTAGTCAATCTCACTTGATCATGAAGGTCTTCTTGCAAACCAATACAGGGTTGCCAACTCTCACGCATCTGGCGTGATTCTCACGCTTTTAGCTGTAAAAAAAATAAGCGTTCCCATTCTATTAGTTGTTTTTTTGCATAAATCGTGGTTTATATTATAGTAAACATTTCTAAGATTAGGGTTAGGATTACCCAAAGTGTTCGCCGAGCGCGCACTCAATGACATTTTACTGAGTCTCACGCCAGCCAACGTCCCAAAGTTGGCAACCCTGCCAATAAACGATCTTAGAACCCTTTATAAAATGTTCTGCTAGGAACCAAGAAGAGATCTCACTAGAGCGATTGAAATTATGATCTACCCAGAACCAATTTTGGATATCACAAGGACAATTTTATATTTTCTTTCAAGCACAAAAGTAGCACCTGTAAAGAAACATTTTTTTAGCTTTCTTAAAGAACCATAATCTGTTCTTCTCTAATATTTTTTTAGGGGATTCCAAGTTACACTGAATTTGGTTCTTGATAGAAAATAGTCTTTATGTACTCCAAAAAAATGTGTCCTTAATAGTTCCAAAATTGGTTTCACTATGACAAATGTTTAAGAATACTGTTCCACTTTGCCAATGTAATTTGTCCATGTTCGACATCTTCTGTCATGATTATTTATACTCTTCTCCTTGACATATCAAATCATTTTGCAGTTTTTGTGACCATGTTTAGACCTCCTTTCACTGACTATTTGGCCTGTTAAGACCTCTGTCACCGACTATTTGGCCTGTTTAGACCTCTGTCACCGACTATTTGGCCTGTTTAGACCTCTGTCACCGACTATTTGGCCTGTTTAGACCTCTGTCACCACCTATTTGGCCTGTTTGGACATCTGTCATGTCCTTTGCCTCATGTAACTCAAATATCAAAGTAATTATTGGCTGGCCATCATTTATAGTTGATACATAGTGCTAATTGGCAATTAACATAATGTGACCACTGAATATGCTTTGTAATTGTTACTTCAAAGTAACAGTCATTTTCCATGTGGTGTTTCCATTGTTTTCCATTAAACCCTGTAGATGTTTGTTGCCCAGATTAATTTCACTGACTTTTAGATTGTATTGGCTCTTGTTGAACCATCTATTTAGTCAACAAATGGAAAAGTTCTTTAATAAGCACTAGTAACTATTAAATGATGACAAATGAAATCAGATTAGTGAGAATTTGATAACTAAACTGTAATGCCCCATAGAGATCAAGGACAAAAAAACACAAGTTTCTATAAAAATGGTAACTACACTGTGTGCACAATAATCAGGCAAGTTGTATTCTTGATTAATTATTATGATTGAACAACTACAGTGCTCTTTGTCAATCCAAAATGTAAATACACCTCAAACCTGAACAGTTAAGAAAGTAAAAATGAGGTTTTGGCTTGATTTGGAGAATATCTATGTGTGCAAAATTGTTGGCTAACTATTAGTGTGCAGAGTAATTATGCAACTAAATGAAACACGAAAGGTTTCCCATCTCACTTGTTTATTTTCATCTGTTAAAGCGAGAATAATAAACCCACAACTCAAAATGTACAGATAAACATTTCTGACGTTTCATAACAAATCAGTAACCAATATAGCCACTCTTCTTTTCAATAACAGTCATAAGCCTTCCATTCATGGAGTCTGTCAATTTCTTGATCTGTTAACAATCAACTTTTTGTGCAGCAGCAACCACAGCCTCACTATTCAGAGAGGTGTACCTTTTTCCTTCACTGTAAATCGACCATTTAAGAAGGGATCACAAGTTCTCAATAGGGTTTAGGTCAGGTGAGGAAGGGGGCCATGTCATTATTCTGTCACCTTTAAGGCCTTTATTGGCTAGCCACGCAGTGGAGTACTTTGATGCATGTGATAGAGCATTGTCCTGCATTAAAATCATGGTCTTCTTGAAAGATGCAGACTATTTCCTGTACCACTGCTTGAAAAAAGCGTCTTCTAAAAACTGGCAGTGGGTTTGGGAGTTGAGTTTGAGTCCATCTTCAACCTGATATGGTCCAACTAGCTCATCTTTCATAATACCAGCCCATACCAGTACCCCACCTCCACCTTGCAGGCATCAAAGTGGAGCTCTGTGCCCATTACTGATCCATCTGGTCCGTAAAAAAGTGACTCATCTCATCAGTCCATAAAACCTTTGAAAACTGTCTTCAGATATTTCTTTGCCCAGTCTTGACATTTCAACTTGTGTGTCTTATTCAGTGGTGGTCAGGTTTTAGCCTTCCTTACTTTGGCCATGTCTCTGAGCACTGAACACCTTGTACTGGGCACTCCAGGTAGGTTGTAGTTCTGGAATATGACTGGAGGTTAATGGGGTCCTAGTAGCTTCATGTTTGAGTCTTCTCAAATCTTTGGCAGTTAATTAGCATCTTTTTTTCTCAACACGTGTCTTGCGACACTGTGGACTTTTTGCCATGTTTGATGGTTCTGTGATCACGCCCTAATATCTTAGTAATTTCAAGAGTGCCAAATTCCTTTGAAAGACTTTTTAGAATTATTGACTTGTCTGAGTCAGTTACATCTATTTTATGGCCCATTCTGCCTGAAGAACAGAAGCTGCCTAATAATTATGCACTCCTTGATACAGGGTGTTGATCTCAATAAGCCGCACCCTCCATCATTGCACAAATATGTATCACACATTCTTTGAACTCTTCACATTCTTCAAGAGTTCAAAATGCCTTTTAAGATGAAGCCATGGAGCGACAGTGGCTCAGTGGGTCAAGTAGGTTGTCTAGCAACTGAAAGGTTGGTGGTTCGATCCCCGGGTCCTCCTGACCAAGTGTCGAGGTGTCCATGAGCAAGACACTTAACCCAAGTTGCTCAGGACGAGCTGGCTGGCGCCTTGCATGGATGACACCGCCGTCGGTGTATGAATGTGTGAATGTGAGCCTCTGTAAAGCACTTTGTGGCCATTCTTGGTCAGAAGAATGTGCTATATAAATGCAGTCCATTTACCATCCATTTTTACCATTTATGATCAGTTCTTACATACTTGTGAACATTATTGTTTTATTTGTATGAGGATGGGAAACCAAACATCATGAGGAGGGCTCCTGTCATGACACCCAAACTATCCCAAACAAAATTCCAACACAGGGAATAACTTAATTTGGCTTTAGTTAGTTTGACATATTCAAATGTTGATGAATAATAGATGAACATTCCTTACTTTAGGAAGTGAAGTGAAAAACACTCAGAGTCTATTTGATTTAATGCAAGCACTGTTGGGTTCCCCAAGGGATGGAATGTCAACCACAGCCACTCGTCATGCTCACGTCCCCTGTCGCCCTAGCGACGTGCACTCTGCTAGCACGAGCCACTGAGTCCAATGTGGAAGGAGCCAACAGTCGGACGGTCATTTTGTGGAGGAAACCTTTAAAGCCGAATGCAGAGTGCAGGGTACTGCTGTCACATCTCGCCCCAAAGAAATCCATAAAACATGTCACATGCAATCTTCAGAATGTGAGTTCAACCAGATGACAAGCCAACAATATACCACAATGACCACTGAATTATGCATATTGTTATTAAGAAGTCAAAGGATAAGAGTTTGTGTGATGTGAGTGAGGGAAGGACATCACACTTAAACCCTGAATGGAGTAATAAATGACAGCATTGTTTGTTGCTCATCTCAGACTCAGAACATTTTCTCGGCCCAGCTGTGCTATGAGACCACGAAAAGGAGTTTTGGGGAAAAGTAGGCCTGTGTATACAAACACACCGTCTGGTCTGCCTACTCTATATCTCCCCCTGGCTCACACACGCACACTAGCAACAAGTCCATCGGTGAGAAAAGACCTTGCCTGTTTTAATCTCTATAATGAATAAGAACATGCCAACGTTGTAATGGATGCCTGCCACCAGGCTGCTGAATTATTCACCGTCTGGGGAACTGGAGGAGAGGTGGCCAGGATCAGATGGAACAGCGGTGTCACCAGCTTGCCTGGCTCTTCTTTCTACTGCTAGGAGTGGCAGGCAGGCAGGCAGGCAGGCAAGCAGGCAGGCAAGCAGGCTGCCACATGAGCTCTCATGCATTGAGGTGCTCAGTTCACCTGCATGGGGGAAGAACAGAACAAACTCCTGCCCAGTCCAATCTAAACTACATTGTTGTTGTCTGCCACACTATCAATGTACACTATCCTGAACTCAGTTAACATAGATAATCTTGAACTGGCGTTATGTCAATACCATAGGAAAGATTAAGGGGACATGTTTATATTTCAGACATTCAGCTGACACTTTTATCCAGAGAAAATTTAAGTAGTGAGTGCATACTTTCTTTATTCCAGACAAAGTAAAATTACATTTTAACCCATATACTGTAACTGATGTATCCCTGGTAGAGGTTCTCTTGAATTAATTTAAGTAAGTATGACATAATATGTATTTATATATTATTTCTTTTTTGTTTTAATGTAGTTTATCATACTCATTCGTTTGTAGGTGTTTCTATTGTTGTGACCATATTTTAAGTTGCTTTTTGACCCTTTGAGAAAAATCTTTCTGCAACCATCAACAACTTCATTTTTAACTATTGTTTTATATTCTAGTCATATTTTGACTGGAATACAGGGGATTTGTTTGTTGGTGGAGTCTATCTTTAAATTTAACCTGTGTGGTATTAGATTTCACATCTGATATTCATTTGCCACAGTGTCTGATTGTTGAAGAGGGGCTGAGTCAAAGAGATCCTATTCAGTTACCAGCAGGGCTATACCATAAACCCTCACATTTCTAGGATGGGTGTTAATGACAGCCATTGTGATCGGGAAGATTTTCAAACCCATCTATTTAACTTATTTAAGTTATTCATCAAATGCTCTTATCCAGAATGACAATAGTGACTGATTACATTTTTTATACCAGCTAAAGCAACATTAATTATGTGTGTGAATTAATTTTGTTTGTATTAAAGACCTCATCTACAAGCTTCCAACATTGTTAACATCTCTGTTGAAATGTAGTGAGTTTGGTAGACCTGCTTTTTATTCCAGACACCTCATAGTATACAATTGTGACTTAGTTAGATTCATTGGTATCCTTGGTGGATAGCAATGAACATTTATACTGATTAATGTGTCTGCTTTATCTGATTAAAATGGCTAGTGTTAGCCCATAGATAATGGTGTTTGTTTGGATGTATTTGATAAACTTTTCAGTATTATTATTTGTTCTGTTCTTTTGTTGTGATTTAATTGCTACTCCCACTGCTTCCTTGTGAAAGAGACCTTAATCTCAATATTTTTCCCTGGTTAAATAAAAGTTAAATAATAAGAAATCAATCAAATATAATAATGTATGCCAAATATAAGAAATTGATAGATTTTTTGTCACCATTGTCATATTAGTGTAGTTTATTCCGATATTATAAACATTTATATAGGCCTAAGAAGAACCTTAAATTGCCGATTTCTTAGAAGGTTGCAGGCTCTGTAAGCCTATTCACGGAATGTTGTAAGGGAATGTTGAGATGTTTAAAATAATCGTCTTATTTCTCAAAAAAATGTGTGGCTGGACAGTTAATCGACTTACATTGAAGTGCATTCTTAAATCTTTTCACTGAAAAATCATATGGGTTGACAAACTCCTTGATCAAAACAGATTAACTTTTATACGATCATAAGGTATCTTCAACTTTTTAATAATGTTTCCTTATTCACTCTGTGGAAACCTGTCGCCACCAGTTGCCAAATTCAATGGTGCTGTCCTTGGTGCTAAAGCGAATCATGTTTGTTCCCCCTTTGATACAAAATACAATAAAACATTGTAGAAACGTCCAACGTGAAGAATAATGGCTGCTCCAGATTATTTGTGTTAAAGGGATATATGTTACGTTTTTAACACTACGTTAATCTAGAACAACACAGCTAGATCTAGACTATCGTTTTGAGAGCATGAACAAATAGGCCTAAAAATATTAATTATTACATGGCTGAAATGTGGGTTAGTGGCCCGTTGTTTAGATTCATGGGCAATTTAATTGCGTTCACTTTCAAGCATGCATCACGCTTGCGCACATGTACATGCAACCGGCCCATTACCATGACTTGTTACTTGTAAGTTGAGTACAGGAGCAGGTGGGGTAGAGAGGCAGACCGAGAGGCGCTGCCAATGAAAATAGCTCACTCTTCTAACAGCAGTGAGCCAGAGAGCCGAGCCAGCCTCTATGTCAGGGCCACTTACCTGAAAGGTGCGAAACGAAGATGATGACCATGAACGGCAAGCAACATTTTTCAATGCACCAAGTGCTGCAGGAGCCCAAATATTCCGGCCTGCACGCGAGTACGGAAGGCATGCGCAGAGTTTGTCTGCCTGCCCCGCAGGTATGTTTCTCAGTACATTATTTGAGTCACAAATGTAATACAAATATACATGTAGCGCGTTTTAATTGGACCAGAAAGGACTTTGTTCCTATTCACTCTTGTTCTTTCTCTCTCACTGTTTTCTTCTCCCCCCACAACCCCTCCCTCCCCCTCCCTCTCTTTCTCTCATCCACATGTCTATTCAAGCAAAGCTGCTGCTTTCATATTAATTTTTATGACCTGTGCTTTGAGGAGGGTTTTCCCTGTGCTTGAAAATGTTTTTTAATCCTGAGTTGACAGAATTCCCCACTGACTCCAATATGCGCACTTTTGCTCGCAGCTCCAGGGCAATATATTCGGTGGCTTTGATGAGAGTCTACTGGCACGCGCGGAAGCTCTGGCGGCTGCTGACATTGTCTCTCACGGCAAGAGTCACCCCTTCAAGCCAGACGTGACTTACCATACCATGAGTAGTGTCCCCTGCACCTCTAACTCCTCCACGGTGCCCATCTCCCACCCTTCCACCCTGACCTCTCACCATCACCACCACCTCAACCAGAGCTTGGAGGGTGATCTCCTGGATCACATCTCGTCCAGTCTCTCGGTGAGCGGGATGGGGGCTCCGGATTCCTCTATGATGACCACGCAAGCCCACCAGCACCACCTCCAGACCATGGGTCATCTCCACCAAGCTATGGCCATGGGTCATCCGCACTCTCTGTCTGTGCACAACGGAATGTCGTGTGTCAACGATGTGGAGTCCGATCCCAGGGAGCTAGAAGCCTTCGCCGAGCGGTTCAAACAAAGGAGGATAAAGCTCGGGGTGACCCAGGCGGACGTTGGCTCAGCTCTCGCAAACCTAAAGATACCCGGAGTGGGCTCTCTGAGCCAGAGCACTATCTGCAGGTTCGAATCCCTCACCCTCTCTCACAATAATATGATTGCGCTAAAACCTGTCCTTCAAGCCTGGCTCGAGGAGGCGGAGGCTGCTTACCGGGAGAAAAACAACAAGCCAGACCTTTTTAATGGCAATGAAAGGAAACGAAAACGTACCTCGATAGCTGCACCTGAGAAGCGTTCTTTGGAGGCATATTTTGCTATCCAGCCCCGTCCCTCTTCGGAAAAAATTGCTGCAATTGCTGAAAAACTGGACCTGAAAAAGAACGTGGTCCGTGTGTGGTTTTGCAACCAACGGCAAAAACAAAAAAGGATGAAATATTCTGCTGTGCATTAGTTCACATGCATGAATAAAATACAACATTTTGAAGAGATAACAGGGATCTATTAACATCTCATAACCGAATGGAGTTATTAGGCTACGGAGACTAGCCTACTGGAATTATTTAAATTTAAATTATTTACATTATTTTGTCTCGCTCACTTTTTTGCCCTCTAACGTGCACACTTTGTTGTAGATGGAAATGAAACGTGTCGTGCTAAACGTCTTTTGGAGGAAGTTGTTGCTTTTACTAGAACTACATCTCACAACTGTCTTTAATCACAGAACTATTAACAAATCGAGGGAACGAATGTAATCTCTCTTGTCATGTGATAGGCTATGTCCTGTTGAATGCCGGTTAGTTTTTATGACAATTTTATCAATTACACCATTTTCACCGTCATATACTGTTTTGTAACACACCTTAAAACATCTCGCAAAGTAATTCCCTCCATCTGATTTCACAAGAAATTCACAGCTGTGTGCATTATAAAAACTCGCATTTCACAATATTTATCACACAACCTGAGTTGATTTTGTTTAATAATTTATAAAATGTCACTATTTTAACTTTAAATGCACGTCAAACAGGCATTGGAAGGCTGCTATACTTTGACATTCCGTAATATGTAAGACATTTTGGAGTATCACTTAAATACGGAGGTTTCTTCACTCTTGGAGTTCACTTGAGAAAATGTGTGAAGTTGAAACTTAATAAATTATTGAATATTTTCTAAAATTCCATCGAATCCTCAGTTTATTATATTTGTTTAAATTACATGCTTAGTTTAGTGAATAGACAATTAGCCTAGAATCCAATTGATAATACATATTAAGTGATAATACATGTCTAATTATTAAATATGTACTATCACTTAAAGGAGAACAATTTAAAATAAAGCACCTTGGTAAATTGTGTGAGACTGTGATCGTTATATAGCTCTCTAAACTGGCTGATCTTTTGTGGCGGGTTGAGTTGACTCAGGTTTGTTACTGCAAGGTCTTTGAAAAAAAAGAATAAAGACCTCAAGACCAATATTGTCAATTAAATCATAGTCAACCATGAGTATCACGTTAAACTTGACACATAGGCTACATTATTTTTTTAAAAATAAAAAATAAAAAAACATGCACCAATGCTAAACAAATACACTGTAATTTAGGATTTTCTTTTGTCTTGACACGGTTAATTAGACCGTAGGCTTAATTAGAACGGTTTTAATAATGAATGCTCCTTTGTCATTGGGATATATCATGGGGTTTAAAATTATTAAGTCATGATGATGCAATATTAATTATATATTGGTATAAAGCGAGGCTTAGAGCCGTGTAGAGGACATATAGTGTGTAGGAGCTCGTGACTCGAGGGATGGTGAGGACTCGTTGTCAGGTAAGAATATGAAGATTTATATGGATATTGTAAACGAAAATAAAGGCAATAAGACATTAGTTAACATTTTTGTTTAGTATTGTATAAATTCACCTGTCATTTAAAATGTGCAATAATCTTACTATGAAAGCTATAGGCCTAGCTATGTATTTTTTTATTCAGTTGAAAGTTTTTGCTACCTAACTTATAACTGTTATATTACTAAGAGTACTACAATAACAAATTCTTATAACAATATGACTATTTTTTATTATTATCTAATCAGAATAATACTGAAATGCTTTCTTTGAATTGTTTTTCTCCTAATGATCGATATTTCTCTCGAATGATTAATAAAAAATGTATAGGATGCAAAAAACAGATAGGCCGTTTTTGGTTCAATTCGATTCAGATTTTCGATTCAGATTTTTGTGAAAACATAAAATAATGATTGCTGTTAAAGAGAAATATTTCGTTATTATGCCTGTTTAAAACATGACATTATAGACCCCCGCTGTCCTGGATATTTTAGCCCGAGGATCAATATTTTGAAGTTAAAGGAAAATTACTATCATATAAATATTCCCTTTGATCTTGAGATGTGATTAACTGTTTAGACATGGCAACGCAGAATGAACAGGGAGGGGGGAAACAATACAAAAAATGTGCTCATTATGTCGTGTAGGCTAGTCATTTGATATACGGCTGCTAAAAAGAATGTTTAGATCAGATAAAGCTTCGCCTAAATTGTTTACTAAATTATTAAATTAAATTATTTCCATAATGTAATATTATTCTTAACGATATACTAAAACTTTTTGAGAATACATTTAACCTCTTACTGACGGAAGATGCGTTTCAAATGGAAGGTTCTACTTTTGGCTAGGAAATGGTGTCTAAATTATTGATTGCTGTAATACTCATATTGATATCATAACCCTCTTTCAATGAGGTAAGTTGAGCCAATGGTTGGCAGAGACATGACGCATGTGGCGAGTGAGTCCCGTTCAATTATTAATTCCCAGTTGAAAGTTATGGCAAATTCTGATGCAATGGAGTTTGATTGGCTCTGTGGAACATTTTTTTATTAAACATTATTTCGTGCAATTAGACCCAATTTAGTTGCATTGCGAAACGAATACATCGACACAATGACAAGATAGCTATCAATCAGGCATGAATAGTTGTTTTCAAATAAAACATTGACGAATAAGATGCATTTTGGTTGTCCAGTCTTTTTGGGTGATTGTATATTCGTGTCTGAGTAGATGGAAGTAACAGCGAAATAGGAGAGAGACGAGAGAGAGCGTTTGCACGAGATGTTTTCATGGAGCGAGACAGCACTTGACAGAATGGGGATAAGAGGAATGTTTAATTGCAGAAGACTGGCTCCCGGACCATGTTCTGTAGGATCCTACAATACTCCCCTCATCAGCCGGCCTAGATGGCTGTTCTGACGATGGCAGCACCAAGACACCGCCATTTCAATTATTCATGAAGCGCCAGCAGCAACAAATGAGAATATGGCCAATGTGCAGGCAGTATACCTCTGTGCGTTTTATTAGTCTTCTTCTATTATCATCACACGCCAAGCCATTTCAGGCAGCTTCTCCGCAGCATGTCACCTAGTCATCCGGAGGGATTTTGTTACTGGGAAACTTGAGTCCGCCCTTCAAAGGTGAACTTCGGCTGTCCTCTATTCCTTCTCAATCCCCCGCCCCGCCCCTCTCGTTTCTGTTACTTGTCGCTTCTCTCCTGACTTTTTCATTAAAGGTTCCATTTGGCTAGGGAAGCAAACAAACGTGTTTTAACAAAGATGACACTCGTGACTCTATACGGCCGCGTGCCATTGCTGTGGAACAATCTCAAACGTTTTTCAACATCCGTACACCTTGATTACACCTAAATCTGTGTGCTTTGCTACACTGGTAGGCTATAGTAAGAAACCTTACTAACCACTTTGGCTATAGAATGAACCAAAATATAAATCCAAATGTAAATATAATCGCTTATAAAATCGCATAGATTAAGCCATTTCCTTACAATGCACGAACTCATATTCTTTTGAATTGTAATATGTTGCTTGTTTTTGTAGCAGTGTATTTTTGTTACAGTAGATAGCCTATATAACTTAGGCTATATAATATTAGACGGCAATGGTTTAGACAATTAGCGGCTATAAGTAAAACATTTCACAATATTTCTCAACACTTTCAACTGGGCCTGAGAAACATCAAATAATCAAATTTTATCACAATGGGGCTGGACTTACAGCAGGCAACCACTTCCCATTTCGTCATACACGCCCAACCTAGCTAACCGGAATACCAGTCTTTCCCGGTCTGCTTTCACAGGCAACACCCAAGGCCGTTCCTGTAATGTGTAGAAAGATGGCTCTTGAATAGCCTTTACATTATGCATGGTGCGGTGGTGATATAAGGTGGCGTATGGACAATGCTTTTAATTTTAACAAAGAGTTATAATAGACAAACTGTCTCTGCTTACAGTCATATACAGCACACACTCAACCTGCCCAATCGAATTGACTAATTAACGCTGTACATGTTTGAGATACAAAAATACGTGTTATCAAATGTGTTCATGATTTCAGTTACACGGCCTGCGCTTGATTTATGAGTTTCTAAGTCCATTTTCTGAAATCCTACAAATTGCAATGACATGCTATAGCCTAGGCTATATAGATACAGTATAATATGAGTCATTTATTATATATAGCTACCAATTTAATAGCCTAACTGTTAGCTGACATAGATGATTCAGTGTTGCCAGTTACATAACAACAGGCAAACTGCTGTTGCCGAATTTAACTCTACCCTGGTGTATTTTAGGCCTACCGGCAGGGGCGCTGTAAAGGGGGGGTAAAGGATGACGATTCTCGGGGCCCATGACTAAGAGGGGGCCCAGAGAAGCCCTGTCTCAGCTGTGTTGGGGGCCCTGTCAAGATTCTTTTCATGGGGCCCAAAATCCTTAGCAGCGCCCCTGCCTACCGGTAAATTAAAGCTGCAGTGCGGGATTCTTACATATAAATGAACTTCTGTAACATTCAAGAGATTGCCAAACCAGTTAAAAAAAATGCTCATTAAGCCTACCGCCGCCTATCTAAATTTAGCAGTAAACAGAGTATTTAAATTTGGTGGTGCGACATTCCAATGCTGGAGCACCAGTAGTGATGAGTTTTATGTCACCCAGCTATGACTGGTTTACCTAATGATAGTATAATGAATGGATGGGTGAACAGACGCCATTCATTTCTATGGAGAGCAAGTGAAGTCAATTAGAAAAACTATTTCGGCGGAGGCCAAGCATACTGCGCAGCCTCGCGCTGAGCGTGACGACGTAGGTGTGACATTGTAATACTTCTCCTAGGTTTGCAAAGAGAAATCTGAATCATTACGAATCGCCTCTTGCAGAGAAAGGAGAGTGTGAGTAGTTGTCCATGAGTGTAGGAGCTGAAGCAACTTTTGGTAAGTATTCTGATTAATTATTTTGTCAATTTGACTGTATGCTTCCACGACCTCCGATTGCCTGCGAGCTTCTCCTGGACTTTGTGGTAATTTCTCTGCGGTGTGAACTGTAAGTCACGTGGTTATGACACAATAGTTAGCATATTTTCACAAAAATGGCTGCTACGGGGCCATAACGTAAGATACAAGGTAATGGAGCTTTTCATACATTGTCATGTTTCTTTAGTTCTAAACAATGGACAAAGAGTCTTTAAACACTTCGGATGTAAATCTATTTGCTGTCAAACTGTCCCCTAAAATGAATGAAAATCTATGGAATGCTAATGTGAGGTGATAGCCAGGTAGCATCAGAATCCACTCAGGGTTGCTTCAAACCCCCTTGGGTTTACCAGAGCAGAAGAGGGGTGCAACCGTTGTGAAGGAAGTAGTAGGCTAACATTACAACAACTAAGAGTATTCTGTAAAATACTGCAGAAAAACCCAAGAAGCGTTTAAGAAATATTTCTAATGCTCCATATGAAAAAGTAACTCAGTGTTCAGGTGAAGGTTTACAGTCTATAAAAGGAAGCAATAATAAGCTCACATAGCAGGTATTTGTGTAATTTCTCTCAGTGCCAGAAGTGGGAGACAGATGTTCCGCGTTGCAGCTTTAAATAGGCTACAATTCTAATAACAAAACAGTTAAACGTAAATGGAAAGTGAATATACATTCGGTCCTCCATGGCCCTTTAGACTCCAAATATGCTTCGAGCCAGCCCTGATTTTTTGCTATTAATGCTACATTTGGTTAAAATATGTTGCTAGGGACAACATTATTTAAAATATCGGTCTAATTCTAAATCTGTCTTGAGACTTTTTGTAGGACACATACAAATATGAAAGGATAATTTTGTGCTAAGCCAAAAGCATTGTTATATTTTGTTAAAGGTGCTATTTGTAGAATTTCGAGCTGTACCATCCAGGTGGGCACGTTAAGAACAGTTTCTCACTTGAAATGGCAACCTGGCAAAAGGGTACCTTTCCTCCTTAAATGAATGAAGTAACAGCCTGATTAACTGTCTTGAAAATACTTGGGCAAACACAATGGGATAGATTGATAAAGCTAAGGACGTTTGGGTAAACTATTAATTTTAACAGCATTACACTTTCCTATAAGTGACAAAGGTCAATTACCCTACCTCTGAAAATCAGCCTTCATCTGAGTGAGAAGGGGAGCAAAGTTGGCAGAGAAAAGGGCAGGTAACGTGCGAGTCACATTCACCACAAGGTACTTGAAGCCAGAGCGTTTGAACTGAGAAAGCCTATCTGTTGACGTTGCAATGCGGTTGGATTAATTGGAAAGCACTCACTTGTTTGGAGATTAAGCTTGTAACCAGAAAAAGTACCAAAGTTCTCCAGAATGGAGAGTATGGATGGTAAGGAGGTTGCAGGGTGACATACATAGAGCAGCAGATCATCAGCATACAATGATAACCTACGCTCAACACCGTCCAGTGATCACCCTGGAAAGACTCAGCATACAATGATAACCTACGCTCAACACCGTCCAGTGATACACCCTGGAAAGAGTCAGAGGTTCACAACGCTACCGAAAGGGTCTCAATGGCGATGGAGAATATCAAAGGGGACAGAGGGCAACCCTGCCTGGTCCCATGTTCCAGGGCAATGTGGTCAGAGCGAGGGTCATTAGTATAGGCACTGGGCCCTAGGGGATACATACAGGAGCCAGATCCGCAAACTGAATTTGTCCCTAAATCCAAATTTCCAAAGAACAGCAAATTACTGAAGGTTTTCCCATTCAATTCTATTATAGGCCCTCTCTGCATCCAGGGAGATCACAAGCTCAGGGGGGTTTGAGAACTGTTTGGAATAAATATTCACACTTATATACACTTTCACATCAATATTAAGAAGGCTAAGGGGCCTGAATGAGGAACAAGAGGTAGAAGCGTCTTTATTTTGTGGAATCAGACGAGTGGCAGCACAGTGATTCAAATGGTGCTCCAACAGGCGGCTCGTCCTGTCACCGTGCGCATATGTAGCCCGCGAACGCAACAGTAGCCTTTCTGCATCGTTGGTGGATAAAAGGTTAAATTCAGACTGCAATGAACTAGTCTCTTTCAAATTACCATATTACAAACACTGTAAAATACTATTTCTAGAAAAAGAAAAATAGATGGGATATTGATTTCATACACTATGCAGTGGTTTGTTAAACACATAAGCACAGCCTAAAATGCATAACTTACAGGACTATCAAAGATGGACCTTCCCTTGCCCATTGACAAACACTGTGGAGGAACAAATTATTGCAATTCCTGTTCAAATGGCAAAATAAGCACTACAAAGTATATGAAATCATTGTCGCATCTAAAATGTTTTCTATCATGGCACACCTGTTCTACAGCTTTTCTAAACTGGTACTAAAAAGAAAGTATAGTTCTACACAGTCAACCTTTAATTAATTAAAATATACATTTTTATTATATTTTTAAAGTGTATAGGCTACAATATTGAAAAATTTTCCTTTTTCACTGTCCAACCCGATGCAAACAGTGGATAGAGGGCTGCTGGTAGAACTTCCTCTCTGGGATGACACCTGCTTAATTCAATGCCACCAATAGAATTATACACTGCATGCATAATTTAATAGTACTCCATTAGAAAAGTGCCTTTGGAAATTATATTAATAAACTTAGAAGTCACACTGGCACGATCCCCACAGAAAAGCACTTAAAAGAGCACATGGAAACAGGAAGAATACAAAACACATCCAATCATCCAGGATAAACCATAAAGTTATCGGAAAGAAAATAAGAAAATCCTTCAGAAAACAGCACGGGCATCTTGTTTTGCCTCCACTTTTCCAAGTGGATCACATCAGGTAGGTTGACCTAGTCACCTGTGGAGTCTGACAATGAGGTCTTGTGACACCCATGCTCAATGGAAAGCCTGGCCACTGTCAGCACGTTCAAGTGAGGAGTTCGTCCTGTCACTCTCTGATGCGCTGGCTTTTGAAGAGACATGAAAACAGGGCGAGTCCTTGGAGGAGCCCCAGAAATCTCAGAGCAGACGATGCTAGTGTTCCCCTGCTGCCCAGGCCTGAAGACTGCCCTGGGGCAAAACTCCCAGTCACAAGATGAAGAAAACCCTTTCGATGGATCCGGGTGAGGCTTACAAATAGTATTCTTGAGCTCAATTAGGAGGGGCTTTTTATATGTGGTTATACCTGCACAGATCAGATGGGATCGAGGACGCCTGTGTGATTAAGTTGAATTGGAGGGCAGGTTCCATAGCCTCCAGGCACATGGCTCATTGAGGTTTATATTTTCTATTCCCCCAGGCACTGGAATCCTTACTGTACTACAGAGAATGATAGAGGGCAGGAAAGCTTAATCTCCAACAGTATTCAAGGCAACACTTGGCCATGAGAAAATATAAATATACTTTGCATTTTCAGATGGTATTTATGTAGTATTGAAGACTAAAATCTGTAGCTAACCCTAAGGTTTCCTTGAGACATACAAATAATGGCAGGCAAGGACACGCAACACCCCAGAATATATCAAAATCAATCTAGCTCACCCATGTTTACCTTGAATAAACCATTAAATATTAAAGAAAAAGCTGAATAATTCAGCATTGTCATGAATAATCATGTCTGCTGTGCCTTAACAGGTCATTACGTGGCATCACCAGCAGGTTGCACTGTTGGCCTGTGAAGAGTGGAGGTGATGGATAAGTGAAGGAGATTCATTAACACAGTGGTATATTCCATGGCAGCCAGTAGTGAAACTGCCATTACTGCCTGGCCTACTGTCAACACTCACAGTGCATCTAGTCAGTGTGAGATCTTTACAAGGATTGGAGTGGCAAAGCATGTTCAATTCAGACGCTATTCAGCACCAGCGACGTGACATCCCACCCTCGCTAGAAGCTGAAGATCTGAAGTAATAGTGACGGGTATGTGAGGGAGATATTGGTATTTAGTGAAATAGGTTTTCTAGCATTTTGATAGAATTTTCTACCATTGTAAATAAATATATAAAAAATGTTGCACCAGCTGGGATGTCTGTGTATCCACTGACAATATGTTGAAACAATTCTGGTAAATAGTAAAGTTAAAAGCAAAAAAGTAGACTGAAGTCATGTTTTTTATGTGTAAAAATTATATTTATACAATATCTTTCATTAAGAGTGTAGCGAGAAATTTAATACAATAATCTTATAAAATGTTTGAGAATGTTCTAGCAGTAGAAAGAGATCATCTCCTACTTTGGAGCCTCTTTATTTCACCTAGTTTTGTGTGTATGACCTGGGTAACCAATCACGATCTTGTCACGAGACACATAACGAGAAAGACCAAACATTGACTACGAAATATCTCGAAGACGCTCAAATGCACATTTTTTTTCTTCATATTTATTAAATAATGCTTCATGTAAATTAATTTAACACCAGTTATTTAAATAACACTGTCAACAAATAATAAATTAAGATAAGTTGTTGAGTTGCTATAGATCTCATTGGCTGGAGTTGATTTTCTGGCCACATCTTCGAAGTTCAATAAGTAGAGTTCTCACTTCTGCTTGGATGCCATGGCTCTGATTCACAACGTTGCAATTCATCTGAAAGATATTATCAGACATCAAGATCAAAATCCATTCTTTACCCCCCCTTGTATGTATCCTTATTTTGGAAATGTTTTTTTAAGGATAAAAATACTGTTGGTCTATGGCTGCTGTAATATAATTGCTTAGTAATTACATGTTTGTTGTACATTCCCAGCGTTCGGACGATCTCCGTCCCTTCACCAAACATGTGGTGTTCCAGAGACGCCAAGATTGTCTCCGCTTCGCAGAAAAACTCCTGTAAAACAATGCATTAAATAGAAAAATCCATTGAGTCACATTATGTTCTCTAATACATGTGTAAGATTAGTAATAATAGTTTAAAAAATAATAGTACAAAAAATATATATATATACATACACAGGTACAAAAACCTCACCTTGCATTTATTGGTGGTCTGACTCAAATGTCTTATGTCTTTGCGAAGGATGCTCAGAGTATCCTAGAGTTAAATAAACAGTTGTGAGATGTTTGCTGGACAATTTCAATAAAAAAACATCAATCATCTAAAAGCAGTGTGGTTACCACTGTCAATAAGATATCCAAAATGTTTAATCAGGTCTTACCGGAGGCAGAGAGTTTAGGTACTTTTCTGCAATGTCAATAATCTTCTCCAAGTTAACTTGGATATCCTGAGTTTTCGGAGGCTTGTTTTCTGAAGGCAGACTTGCCGAGTCAACCAGCACCATGGTAACGGAGAGGAGAATGTGTACGATCTTCATCATTGGTAGGGTTGACTAAATCAAACCTTCTAGTACTTCAGTGAAGAATTCAAAGCCAGATGTGAGGACTTCTCCGTGAAAACAGGTTATTTATACACAGGACCCATGACATTTTTAACATCAATTTTTTTATTGTTTTGAAGTGTCAGCAAATGCTCTAAACCAAGTATGACACACAAAATAATATCTTGATTGAGATGTGGTTGATTAGTTGAGTCACCAACACAAGAGGCATTTCTCTGAATACCGGATAACAGACCAACGACTGGGTACCTGGGTGTCATCTAACAATTACCTACATCTTTTCTGAGAACCATTATCCTTCTGCAATCACTCCCATTGAAAATACTTAGTCCTGCTTTAGGCACAGAACCAATACAATCTGGAATACAAATGCATGAGGAACATTCTTGAACAAGCATGTTTTAAATTTGGTGTTGCCTCAGACCGTAAACTGTAAAACTGAAAACATATACAGACTAAGAGTCCATCTGTATGAATCAAATCTTTTGTTGGTCTTTGTCC
The DNA here is from genome assembly GCA_016801145.1 of Umbra pygmaea. Lineage (NCBI taxonomy): Eukaryota > Metazoa > Chordata > Actinopteri > Esociformes > Umbridae > Umbra > Umbra pygmaea. Next base: position 53,781 of record JACXGM010001205.1, read on the forward strand.
TCTATGTGCGACTCAGTGCAGGTAAGAGGTGAGGGACGAAACACTGCACTTGGTAATCTCAGAACACTGGTCCATGTTCTTCTTGATGCGGTAGAAGTGTTCCACGTAGCTGGAGCGACCCAGAAGCTCTACAAAGTCCTCGTCGTGGGTGATGATGAGCAGCTGGAAATTGCGCTGGCGCGACCGGCTCTTGATGATTCTGAACAAAAACAATGTGTAAGGCCTGAGTACAAAGAGTAATCCTTTTGTCTCCAAAAGTCCTATTTCTAGGATTTTGCATCATAACCAAACTAATTTCTCTTTCAGGTGGCTAACTTGAAACAAACAATATAAAAATTGTAGGAAAAAGGGTAAAACAAGGAGCTCTTCTTCAAAATTATGAAAAGCCTTTATTAAACTGGCTATATCATGACAGAAAATTATAATATAAAGGACATGGTGAGAAGCAACCCATGCATAGCGGCACAAACAGCCTTCTACAGGGTGTGCTTCCCAGACAAACTGTTTCCCCTTTAAAAAAGAAAAGAAGGAGAGGCAGAAAATAGTGAAGGACAAAGACAACAACTGGGACAACAACCATGGATTCTCAGGGACCGGAACAAGAGCAGACGGTAATCAACCCATCTAAAATATCCCTAGCCCCTGACTGTGTTAGTGTGTGGTCAAAAGGACTATCTTTCTCTCCCACTTACCACCCAAATTAGTTTAATATCAAGGTGGATCTATATAGATTCTACCAAAGTCTCCACCTGAAAATTTGGCATTACCAAAACAATCAGAGAAATGATAGTACAGTTCAAAGATTTCCCTTTAGACCAAAATCATACTTTATGCCTCCAGTTTCGAATGTGATTTTGACTGCTTTTATAAAAAAGGTGGACTGTGACATTGAGAGACTGTTTCAATCATCAAATCAAAGAATCAGGGATAATTTGACTAGCCATAGATCATTTGGAAAAGGATGAATCTATAATCATAAAACCCGCAGACAAAGGGGGAGCTGTTGTGGTAATGGACAAAGACAGATATGTTGAAGAACCCACTGAACAATCAAGACTATTATCAACGTGTGTTGTCCAATCCAATAGACAGACAAAACAAGAGAGATTAAAAGAACTGGTGCTCACAGCCAAGGGTTCTGGGTAGATTTCAAAACTGGAGCATGATTACCTCCTATGTCAACATCCTAGAATACCCACTTTCTACATGCTCCCAAAAGATATAGGCTTCCACATCAAGCCACTGGCTCAACAGCTTCCCTCCTATATACAGGATACTACTCATGTGTTGAAGGTCTTAAGTGACATGAGGGTTTCAGACAACTGTTTTTTGTTAGATTAGATGTGGAGTCCCTTTACACACATATTGCTCATGTTGATCTACTGAAAGCTTTACAACATTTCCTAACAAAGAGGCCAATACACTATTTGCCTCCCTCTGAATTTATCATTCAGCTCACTGATTGGACACTTAAAAATAATGTTTTCCTTCTGTACTGTACATTCAGGTTCGGGATACTGTTATGGGTGCATGCTTGGCCCCTAACAATGCTAACCTTTTATTTAGGTTTATGGGAGAGGGATTTTGTCTATTTAAACAGCTAGAGTGTCAAGATAAAATGGTGGGGGAGGTATATTGATGACATTTTATTGATATGGGGTCGTTTTTATGAAGAACTGATACAGTTTTATGATCACTTGAACAAAAATGATAGGAATGTAAAACTGTGCATGGAACTGAACATTCCAAAACGACCATTAACGTATTAGATCTAACCATCTCTAATGGTAAAGACGGGAAGCTCCACACTACTGTGTATCGTAAAACAACAGATAAAAACACTATGTTAAAGCAGATAGCTTCCATCCAAATTGGCTCAAAAATAGTATACCTTTTGGCCAGTTCCAACGTCTTAGACGTATTTGGGATAAAGACAATGAGTATGAAGAGCAAGCTAAAGTCATGTCTAACCAATTTTCACAAAGGGGCTATCACACAGAAACTGTACATAATGCTTACAGGAAAGCCCAGTCTGTTCCTAGATCAGAGCTACTCCAAAAATAGAAAAACGATCTTCTAAACAAAACCTGGCTTATTTTGTTACAAAATAAAGCTATTTGGCCAATCCCATAAAACAGAGAATACACTCAAATTGGAAACCTATTAAGACAGTTTAAACGTCCTTACACATGTAGGTCTTACAATCATTGTTCCAACACAGAATGTAAACAATTCAGTGATTTCAAGACAAATAAGTTATGTAACATAAAAGCATTCATTAAATGTAACACTAGTTTTGTGGTATACATGTTATCATGTAAATGTGGATGGTTTTATGTAGGTCGTACCAAGAGACGTCTCAAAGACAGAGTATCGGAGCACAAAGAAAAGCCAATATGGATTATCCTATGGCTAAACACTTCCAAAATGTGCACAACAGTAATCCAGAAGGCCTAATGGTTAAGGGGTTAGAAACAATAAACATTCAGGGTGGTAACCAATTAAAGTTACTTCACAAAGAGAAACATTTTATATATTCGATTTCCAGGCCACAGTGTATCCTGGGTTGAATGAAGAAATAGATTTCAGTCCTTTCTTGTGATAATTTTCTCAGTATATACACCTAGTGGACTCTCTCTGTACGTGGACATTCACGATGTATTGCCACTTATTGGACTTTTTTTGTTTTTCATGTAAAAATTTACAGCCAGCCACCTAGTGGACTGTTTTGGCATGTTTCATGTGGTTACATACCACGTCACTCAGGTGTTTCTAATTAGCATATACAAAAAGAGGGGAAACTGTTAGTCTAAAAAAACACTCTGAAGAAGGCTGTTTGTGCCACTATGCGTGGGTTGCTTCTCCCCATGTCCTTTATATTCAAATTTTCTACCATAATATAGCCAATAAAGTCTTTTTATCATTTTGAAAAGTGCCTTGGTTTTCCTTCTTTTTTACACTCATTTGAATTCCCGATCCCAAAGAGCACCTTCAAATATCTGACTGAACTCCCTGAGCACCCTGGACCTTTTTTGTCTTTCCAGTATGAAAATTGTATTTGTTGACATGTAAAAAAATTAAGAAGCGATGTTTACCGTTTCCCCACACTGTAGAGCTTTGTTACACAAAGCACAGGTTAAAATATATAATGTCTATTAAAGATGGACCGTCGTGTGCCCATTGACAAACACTATGGAACTACAGCTTTTGTAAGCTGGTTACTGAAAGAGAAAGTAGTTCAGTTTTCCCTCAATCTTTAAGAACAAAGCCCACCCACTGCTACGGTCCAGTCAGCTACAGGGTCTACATCTGCCCTATTCAACTCCGCCTCTCCAAGCCAGTTCCACTTATTATTTTCATCGCAACCCTCTAATCAGGTACTTATTTACACCTGATACTCCAGATTACTTATTTACACCTGATACTCCAGATTACTTATTTACACCTGATACTCCAGATTACCTATTTACACCGGATACTCCAGATTACTTATTTACACCTGATACTCCAGATTACTTATTTACACCTGATACTCCAGTTGGTTGCAATTAGTTAGCAAGCTCTGGCCCTCGATGCTTTATTCTGGATATAAGGAAAACAGGAGTAAACTTTTTAAAGAAGTAATGGTAACACTTTATTTGGACAGTACTTAAAGCACCTAGACTATCTACTACCACTCACCCTAAACTTAAATATTAACATTATCCTATTCCTAACCATTTCCCTAAACCTAACCCTAAACTTAAATATTAACATTATCCTATTCCTAACCATTTCCCTAAACCTAACCCTAAACTTAAATATTAACATTATCCTATTCCTAACCATTTCCCTAAACCTAACCCTAAACTTAAATATTAACATTATCCTATTCCTAA
>JACXGM010001206.1:0-57419 GCA_016801145.1 Umbra pygmaea
TTTTTGTTATGTCATTTGCATGCATTCATCTGCACAGTGTCCTTTTTGTTATGTAATTTGCATGCATTCATCTGCACAATGTCCTTTTTTTGTTGTGTCATTTGCATGCATTAATCTGCACAGTGTCCTTTTTGTTATGTAATTTGCATGCATTCATCTGCACAGTGTCCTTTTTGTTATGTCATTTGCACAATATCCATTTGCACTGTTTGCTCAGGTGTGAAATATTCTACTGTTCAGGGTTCAAAATTAGCACCATTTATCAACCAAATGCTGGTAAAATATGCAGGTGGCTGGTAGATTTGCTTCCCTCGCCAGCCAAAAAAATTATAGTATTTTTTTTTTCTTGTGTAATTTGGGTGTAACTTAATGTCACCTTGCAACTTTTTCACTTTTATCTTGGCCAAGTCGCTGTTTCAAATGAGAAATTGTTCTCTACGTTAACATCTAGTCAAATGAAGGTTAGATAAATAATAAAATTAAATCACGGATATCAACCAATCAGCCTTCAGGATTCAAACCAACCAGTTTATACAGGAACATTCCACAGGATGACATCACATTGCATTTTACGTCTTAAGCCATTAACTGGTTTATTACAGCAAAACAGACTCTCCGGAGTTTGCACAATTTTGCCAATACTCAACTGCTCAGCGCTCTGTCCAGATACTCAACAATGTGTTGTGCCTAAGAACTGCCCTCAGCCATGATATATTGACAATATACCACACCACCTATTGCCTTGTTGCTTAAATATATTCTCAGCAAATCAGCAATTAGGACTCAAACCAGCTGATTTAAAATGTACACAATATGTTTTGTTATGCATAGTGCCCTTTATTTATATGTCTATTAAATGTTAGCCCTTGTCAATATAAATGAAAAATACATATACATAATAGACTGGGATGAATTTAACTGAACCTTATTTCCTTTTTATCCAGCTCCGCCAGCTGTCCAGAGTAAATCACCCAAATATTGTAAAGCTCTACGGCTCATGTGATTATCCAGTGAGTAGATTCAGAAGAGTTCTCTTCTTAGTAGAACTAAACAGATATTTGATAAAATACTATAGCGTAAGCCACTGTTAAGCCATTGAATCATTAGCTATTGTATACTTACTATAAAATAATGTTATTGATATTAGTAATTTATTTTTCATAACTATCTCACACAGGTCTGCCTTGTCATGGAATATGCAGAAGGAGGCTCTTTATACAATGGTAATTACTTAAATTCAACTGAATATTTCCGTAACTATTTTCAGTAATTGTATTTGCTCACCATCGTTGGAATACGTTAGATCAATCTACCACTATATTTCTGTGTCGGTCAGTATGCCAAAGCATAGAAATGTGTGCACTCATTACTGTCTCTCTGTCTGTCTCTCTCTCTTTGTCTGTCTGTCTGTCTCTCTCTGTCTATCTGCTTTGTTGTGTCTATCTAGTCCTGCACGGCGCTGAGCCCCTCCCCCAGTTCAGTGCCTCCCACGCTATGAGCTGGTGCCTGCAGTGTGCCCAGGGCGTCTCGTATCTCCACGGCATGAAACCCAAGGCGCTCATTCACAGGGACCTCAAACCCCCCAAGTACGGCCCCTGCAGTGCGCTGCCCTTACCTCTTTGCTTTACAATATTGATACCATATTTAAGAAAGCTGTACTCTGAACCTGAACTGTAACAATTTGTTTCAAGTCTGTTACTGGTACAAGGCGGCACCGTGTTGAAGATCTGTGACTTTGGGACGGCGTGCGACATCCAGACCCATATGACCAACAACAAAGGGAGTGCGGCCTGGATGGCCCCGGAGGTGTTTGAAGGCAAGTCGTCTTAAGCGAGGTGTTCTGCTTTCGATCAGTAGCCTGTCACCCAAAAATGTTGGCTCTTCCTGGAGTCTCACATGTATCTCTCTGTGACTTCAGGAAGTAACTACAGTGAGAAGTGTGACGTGTTCAGCTGGGGTATCATCCTGTGGGAGGTGATCACTCGCAGGAAGCCCTTTGATGAGATCGGTGGATCTGCTTTCTGCATCATGTGGGCCGTGCACCGAGGTGAGAGGTCACAGCCATAGATGACCCATAGACACCTCATTATACCAGAGAGAACCATGTGGGTCTAGTGAGTGGGAAAATCTGATGAAGGATTAGGAGAGACCACCCTGCTACACACACTGACATGCCCATCTCACATATGGATTTTCAGGTACTCGCCCACCGCTGATTAAGGATCTCCCAGAACCCATTGAGGTTCTGATGACCCGCTGCTGGGACAAAGAGCCGGCCCAGAGGCCCTCCATGGAAGAGGTCAGAAACACAGTGGCAAGTCTCATGAAGGTACAGTGCTGGAAAACTCAACGAACCCACCCACTGAGCAAAACCATTCCAAAGACGTCTTTTCGATGCCCATTCAACGTCTTTTCAACCTCACAGACCTATTTTCAATGTCTTTTTAACGTCAATTGCTTAGAGGGCATGTTGTCAGGACCTCACAGCGCTACTAATATATCTTCTGCTGCATGCTATGCACATTGTCCAGTTCTGTAAGCCTTGGATATCCTGCCTCCATGTGTCTTCAGTACTTTCCAGGGTCCGATGAGCCTCTGCAGTACCCCAACCAGTGTCCCGGGAACAGCAGGAGTGGCTCCTCCTCGTCCACCAGCACAGGTGAATTCCAGAGATGGACGTCTGTAAACAGTTGGAAAAGTGTCACGTTGGAGATGCATGCCATTAAACTTCCGAATTTTCTGTTACTGCTGAACTGTAACGGGGGGGGGAAGTTGAAAAGCCATTGCTGAAGATTCGACCCTGACACAGGTTGATCATATCATATAGCTAACTTTTTTGAAGTGGTTATCATACCGCACAGGCATTCTCTATCTTGCTATCGACAGGGAAAGATCACGAGACAAAGGGTGCATTTACATTCCGATAGGTTTCAGCGACATTTTCGAGTCCGCTCGAGACGAGACACGATTGTAGCGTGTAAACTTGCGGGTCTCTCGAATTTCAACGTGACCTCCGGTAGCGAATGAGAAGATTTCAATTCTTCCTGATTTCCCTCCCTTCCCAATTCCCTTTTTAATCCTGCCTTGTCAGCAGCTCAGCAACTCCATGTACAGATCTGTGGGATGACGAAGGGCACGCACATGGTCCATCCAAATACATGTCGCCCGAGCTGCCGATTCTTTTTGCTCTTTTCACCCAACTTGAAAGCCTTTAGTCGGATCATACACATGATGATCATGTACACCGACTATACTTCCCCAATTGAATTTACAGGGGCCCGATATGGACACAAGGATTCGCTGTAGAGAACCCATGGTCAGGCATGACCATCGTAATGTAGACCATCCTGCAAAGTGCGCAAGGAGATTTAGAAAGATCCCACCTGTGGATTTGCAAACATCCCAGTAGAAATGTGTACTGCGGGGAGGTTGCAAAATCTAAAGAAACTATGTCCTTTCTTCTGTAGGTTCCTATGCGGATAACACTATCAATAGCTACAGAACTGAAACAAACATGGAGGAAAGAGATGATACCCTGATAAGCCTTGACAATAGATTTCCACTTCAATTTAAACCATCAAAGGTAAGGCACTAGTAAAGGTGAAGGTCCTTCATTGTCACATAAACATACATTCATTCTCTGCATTTAACCCATCCATCAAGGGAGCAGTAGCTGCTCTGGCTCCAAATCTCAATTAAAATGCCCCCCCCCCCCACACATCCATGCAAATACTACGATGTTGTTGTTCCTTCGAAGGGTACGTTACGCTCCAGCCTGTCCTTGTCCCGTCGTGCCAGTCTGGACAGCCTACCTGAGCGTGAGCTTACCCAGAACCCTGCCCTCTCTGAGGTCAAAGACCAGTGTGTTGGGTCAGAGTTCAAGATGCCCGTTAGTCCCACAGGTAGGGGTTCTATTCAGTATCGGCAGTAGCAGTAAAGTCAGCATACCAGAAGATGTTACATGATGACATTCTCAGCCTACTTTATCTGACACACAAGCTAATGTCTTTCTCACTAGGCAGTGCCGTTCAGCACACAGAATAATATAAAACAAATATAATGTTATATAATGTGTATGTTTCTGCGGTTCTCAGATATGAATGATCCACAAAGTTCCATCCCGATGGCGTATCTAACTCTCGATCACCAGCTCCAGGTAATGTAGAATTCTTCCTCCGTTCATAATCAGTCCCATTAACAATGCATCATCAATGGCACTAGATCGATTGCCGTTAATCAACTAGCCTTGTTTAACATACTTAGTTGTACACTATCGTGGTACTTAACACACAAAACAAAAAGTGATGTAGTGTTCAGTCGGTGAAGTGATTTGTGATGTTGTGGTGGTTTGTGCCTATCTTCTTTGTTTAGCCCCTGCCTCCATTCTCAAACTCCAAAGAGTCCATGGCTGTGTTTGAGCAGCACTGTAGGATGGCTCAAGAGTACCTCAGAGTACAGACGGAAATCACCCTGTTCTCCCAGAGAAAGTAAGGTTATTTTAATAAACAGGTTCTCAGCTGTAGTTGGAAACAGAGTTTTATTATATGTTAAGTTTAATTTTTTTAACCATACGGACTAGTTGGTTTCACATTGGGAAATGAACATAAATATGTAAATTTAACCATGTGTTCATGTCATTACTTTGTATAATAGACAAAATGGACAAATAGACAAAAATAATGTTAAATCAATCTATGATTACAATGTAGAGATTTCAATATACATTTGCAATCAAAATTATTCAACCCCCATTGCAAATCAGATTTATTGTAAAAATGTACAGACTTTCAGCTGTTTGCAATTAACAAATCAAACAAAAGCAATTGAAATAGCTCAAAACAACTACTGAATCAAGTGGTTTCCCCAAATCCAACTGAAAATGCAATTCAAAATGAGTTCACCAGTCTCAAAATGATTCAACCCCCTGAATAGAATCCCTCACAACTACAGAAAAATGCAAAACAGGTGAAGTCTCCAGTATCGCGATTCTCTGAGATTAAAAACGTCACGACTCCTAAATTTATTAGTATCGATACTTCTGAGAATGACCATGTTCCAGATTTGTAAGAGACGTATTTCATGTTGGTGTGTGCGCAATGCACGCTTTCAGTGCCTCCCTATGGACAGTCTTGTGTTTTTTCTCCTCACGCACGCAGCAAAGAAGCTGCAGCTGTCATGTGCGTGCACAAGTGTACAAGTGCTACTGTGGCCGCCGGTCCACGACTAGTAGAAAAAGTTGACGCGAGGAGTGAAATATGGAAGTACTTTTCTTACCTTGCTGACAGTGAGGGCAAAGCTACCGATAAGTCGAGACCTGTTTGTCGTCAGTGCTACAAACAAATGCAATCAAAGTGAGCCAACACCTCAAACCTGGCGAAACACTTGGCCAACAAGCACGCCGAATTGTACAAGGAGTTCAAAGACCGACAGGTTAGTATGTGTAAGATAACATGATCACGTTCATGCCCTTAAGTCAAATGAGGAGGCTATGGTTTATTTTGTGACAAGTCACTATTTTACACCACCGTCGTTTGAAAAGGCTGTCTAGAGAAATAGTAGGCTAACTATGGGCCTTATCCTCATGGCTAATCAATAGCCTGCCTACGGCTAATTCAACATCTCTGAAAACGCAACTTTTATAGATAACGTTAATAATTCTCAAGCTGATAAAATAAAGCATACAAAACATCAGCTAAAATGATCTTTAGGTTATATGATTATAATCAGAACAAGTGCATGTTTGTCAGTGACTTATTTATATTAGGTTATTTTATGATTATAATGTTGTCCCGGTTTTAAAATAAAGCACAGCAATGATATTTGAGAGTGTTTTTCCCTTTTCAGGAAAAGTATCGAAAAAGTATCGAAATCGCAATTCTTTACTTGGTGTCGGTATCAAAACAATAATTTATATATTGTGACAACACTACACCTGATAACTTATCATGGGCTTCATTAGTTATACTAGCTGTGCTTGAGCTGGAACACATGAAATACCTGAACTGGCTAGGGGTTTTTTGAGTGTCCCGTTTGACTGCATGTTAAAAATATGGCTAAGACAAAGAATGGTCCAAAAAGTTAAGAAAAGAGATCATCACCCTTCACAAACAAGGAACAGTATACCAAAAGCTAGCAAAGGCACTGAGTGTTCCTAGTGACACTGTTGGAGCATAGTTCACAAATTCATATTGAAGAGAGCGGGGGTTAGACTACCTGGACAGGGCAGTAAAAGGAAGCTATCAATGACTGCAAACAGATTTCTGAGATGGCAGGTTGTGAAAAACTCTAGAGTGACTGCATATGATCCCAAGCATACCTCAAATTACACCAAGGCTTGGTTGCAGAACAAGTCCTGGAAGATTCTACAGTGGCCATCACAGTCACCTGACTTGAACCCCATAGAAAATCATTGGTGGGATATGAAGAAGGCGAATGCAGCACGCAAACCGAAGAATATTACTGAACTGAAGGCCATTGCTCATGAGGAATGGGATAAGATTCTTTAGGAATTCTGCCAGAGGCTGGTGACTGGCTCTACATCTCATTTGCAGCAGGTCATAACAGCAAAAGGGTGCTTCACTAAAGATGCTTGTCATGAAGGGGTTGAATCATTTTGAAACTAGAGAAGTCATCATCAGTTGAATTTGCAGTTGAATTTGGGGACCCACTTGAAGCATTCGTTGTGTTGAGCTATATCAATAGATTTTGTTTGATTTGTTCATTGCAAACAGTGGAAATACTGTATGTTTTGACAATAAACCTGCTTTTCAAAAAAATTGAATAGTTTTGATTGCAACTGTATATTGAGTTGTGGCAATTCGTCCAGTTCACCTAGAGCTTGTGATCACACCATTCCAAACCATCCAAACTAAGGGGGTTCAGATTTAATGAAAGAAACCCTCTCCAAACACTGTGCAATCGACCTGTTACATTTAAATGCAGCATTTTCTATGCTTTTACATACACTATATATCATTTAAAGAATTTGGACACCTTACCATCACACCCATATGAGCTTGCTGGACATCCCATTCCAAAGTCATTGGCATTAATATAACAGCCGCCACTCTTCTAGGAAGGCTTTCTACAAGATTTTGGAGTGTGTCTGTGGGAATTTGTGCCCACTCAGCCAAAAGAGCATTTGTGAGGTCAGGCACTGATGTTGGACAAGAAGGCCTGGCTCAAAATCGCCGTCCCAAATTATCCCAAAGGTGTTCAATAGTGTTGAGGTCGGGCCACTTGAGTTCCTCCACACCAAACACATTGAACCATGTTTTTATGGACCCCGCTTTGTGCACAGGGGCAAAGTCATGCTGGAACAGGAAAGGGCCTTCCCCAAACTGTTGCCATAAATTGTAAGTAACCAATTGTCTAAAATGTATTTTTATAACGTTGCATTACGATGACCCTTCGCTAAAAAAAGTGAACTTGCCCAAACCCTGAAAAACAGCCCCAGACCATTATCCCTTCTCCACCATTAGTAGGGGTGTCCACATACTTTCGGCTATATAGTGTATATCAATTGGCACATACTGTACTCTAGATGGCACTGTCTTCTAAAGTTAAGTCTTACTGTTGAAAATGTGTATTTGTATTGGTGTGAAATCCAAAGTGAGTACATTTAATTAGGTGAAATTATTATACATCTGGTTTGCTGTAATTAAAGACTAAATAAACCAGTAAATAACTTTCTCTTATGCAAAGAAAGGAGTTAATCAGTAAATAACATCCATTTTCCTTATGAATAGGAAGGAGTTAATATCGGAGCTGGATCAGGATGAGAGGGAGCAGCAGAATACGTCCCGTCTGGTGCAGGAGCACAACAAGCTTTTGGACGAGAACAAGAGCCTCTCCACCTACTTCCACATTTGTAAGAGCAAGCTGGAGCAGATCCAGAGTCAACAACAACAGAGTAGTTAAAATGCCCCCTGATTGGTGCTGCTTGCCACTGAACTGTCCTCAGATCAGCAGCACTCAAAGAGACTGTCAAATGGCCAATTTGTCTCCTTTGTAAACTCTGCTGTTTTGGGATCGACTGTAAAATATACCGGTACCTGCCATATTTGTGATTAATGCTTCAGTTGTTCATCATCAGTATTCAGATTAGCAGCCAAAGTGTCTGGTCGTTTAGTGAACATCCCTTTTGCTGTTAAGCTGTTGGATCAGTGGCCAAAAGGGAAATCTGCGTGATAATGAATGATTTATAAAGCCTCAAATGGTCCAGGGTTAGTAGCAGACACCACTTATCCCATCTAATTCTTACTCCTCAATGCGCTGTACATTGACACAAGCTACACCAGCCTCAACCCAAAATCAAGTGCACAGTGTTACGCCAATATGCCAGTGTTGTGAAAAACTTCTCAACAGCTGTTCCTTTAATTAATTCTACTACGCCACAGGAACTACGCTCATAGAGTAATCATAGCCTGGAGTCTCTGTAATTTAATCTAATTTTTTAGCTGCTGAGAGTCAGAGTAAATGTTTGATATCAAGAAATATCAGAAATGCTTTCGTAGGGGGTTGTTGATGTAAAGGGGATGGCTTGCAGAGACACCTCAAATGACTTGAGGTATTTCCTGTCATATGACAGGTGTCTCCGCTACTGGAAGTGCCCCTAGTGAACAAGATGCTTTTTATCCTTCTTAGATTATGATATTTCTGTTTCAATTTGGCAAGAAAGTGACAGGACTAGAGATTTCATTTTATCTTTTTAAATGCTTATGGCATTATGTTTTTAATGTTCTTTTGCATACAAGAATAGCTCATTTGGATATAATGATTGTATTTCAAATGGACAATTATTTTTAAGAATTTTATGTACCGGTAGTTTCGCAATTCTTTACCGTATTTGTTAAAGAGCTCAATCTATCTGCCTTAGATGTTTCAAAACATATTTTTTTCCTCATTGTTAGATGTTTTAAATGTAGAATGCCTCCACCACATAATCCACTTGGTATTTGTGTTTATGTTTGTTCAATATTGTCAAATATTTCACTTCTGCACACCCCAGTATTTTTCAATGTCTGTGCTTCTTGAGAATTTGTTTCTCTATCCAGTATTTTCACCAATGTGTTGTACACTTTTGTTTGATCCATTTGCCTTATTATTATTGTTTTCACAAGTTGCCTTAGGCCTTATCTCACTCTGTGTACTGTATTTTCTGTAATACCATTTTGACTTTTGAATGCATATCTTAAAAATTTCAAATATATTTAACTAAAAAGAAATGCAAACAAGAAAAGGCTGTTTTTGCATTACTTGTATAAAGTACATGAATTTCATCTAATAGGTTGTAGCTGCAATTTATGTTACTGTATGTTTATGAAATATGTACCCATGGTGGCATAAACAATACCTACTTACAATTTTAGTGGTATTGGTTATAGTTTTTACAATATTTGTCCAAATGTTCCATGTTGAACAATATATATTTTTTAATTACCATTAGTTTTCTTTTATTTACCACAAGCTGATATTCTTTGATAACTTTTAATTACGCAATAAGACACATGGGTGTGATATATTGACTATATACTATAGCTAAGATCTATATTATATACCACTAAACCTTCAGCCAATCAAAATTAAGGACCCTTGTCAGGAGCTCTTATTTCAGTTTTGTACTTAAATCATTCCAAATAATTTTATAGAACCTAAATCTAAAAAAACGTTTTTGTTGTGTATCTGAGGTACAGTAAGTATTGTGTTCCCCTGTTGTAACTGACAGAGAGGGTTTGTATTGTCTGCAGTGTTGTAAGGATGACAGCCATATCACTGACTAGTGAATAGCATGCTTGGGTTGTGTTGGTGAAGGATTTCACTCACAAGCATTCCTGTAACAAGCTACGAGAATCCTGTTAATATCAGAAACCTACTGGAGGATCTATCACATTAAATATTCCCTTGTTTATTTTATGGTTGCATGTTACTCTCTGGAAAATGGCTAAATGTGGCTACAGGATGATGCAATTCCATTAAAGGTGCTATTGTAGAATTTTGAGCCATGACAACAGAACTATTTTCCTTTTCAGCGAGCAGCTCACAGAGAGTGTAAAACAATTTTTCTGGATATTTAAAAAATACAAAAAAGCGATTGATTTAATGTGGGTTAATAATTCCCTGGACTATTAAAAAACACTTTGTTACACAAAATCTCGGAAATGCAGTACATACACCTTTTGAAAGCTGGTCACCGAAAGAGAAAGTAGTTCTTCTCACTGCGAAATTCTACAAATATCACCTTTAACCTGAGCATTATGACTGAGCCAAGGTCTTCATACCTTAATTTGCCCTAATAGAGAGTGTAGTCTTGTTTTTTACCATTAAATTGTCTTGTTGAAATGATAGTTTGTGCAGTAAATATGATACATTATGTGTTCATAATGTTTGTTTTTTGAGACACCAATTTACTTGAAAGTGTTTCCATAGTTACAGTAGCTACCAGTGCATTTCAGTATCTTAATTGGGTCAAAATGAGCACGATAATCTTGGATGCAATATGACTCTGACTCCTGACAATTTGAAATGGTGGTTAGATTTCACGTTCTGTGTATGAATGGTACCGTGCAATCACTGAGCCTCAAACAAAACATTGGACCGAGTTTGAACCCGGTTACCTGCCTACCAACTTGCCCACGCAGGAATGTGCGTTTTTCAAGCTTGTCTATCACTAGGCTGTCATCTCTAATCTCTTCTTCAAAAGGAAGGAGAAAAAGAAATAGAATTTGGTGATAAACTAATTCCTGAAAGCACCCCAGTGTGCCTCATCTTCCACTTCCTTTCATTAGGAGTTTTCCAGTTTTTTGAGTTTTCCAGTTTTTTGTTAAAGAAATCCCCGTTCATATCATCAATTTAGGTCATGTTCAAGTGTTGGCCAAAGTCAAATTCTCTGAGTGCCTTGACCGTTTCACCATCTAATTGTGTCACCCATTTTTTTTATCGTCATCTCAGCTTGACTTATGCAGAATGACCTAAAGTAGTGAAAGCGTACATTTTCTAACTCCTCCACACTGTGCTCTTTTGTTTGAATCAAACCCACAACCCAGGCGTTGCAACGCTAACAATGCAAGCGCCATGCTCTACTAACTGAGCTGCATAGCACCACAGCTCTCTTTGTCTCCAGAATCAGATACAGAAATGCTATTTTATCATGGCTTTTATGGGACAAACTATTAAAGCACTGATGACTTTTTAAATAAATATTTAAAGTTTTTACACTGTTAAAAATACACTGTATTTGGAAGGGTGTATAAAATTTGATTATACACATCACTGGCTCATCACATTAACACGTAAAGTTAATTTGTAGCAGTGAGAATCAGCTCTACTTATTTATATCTTTTGACATTGAGAATGTGGGCCGATCTGAATACCACACAGGGAAAATAAATGGACTCCAAGAGCAGCAAGTCTGTGGCAACCTAAAAAAAGTAATAGCTTGCCAGCTCCTTGGGGATCTCTGTCTCTATATTAGAAATCAGGCTCTTGTTGCCTGACTAATGCTGTCTTGTTCATACTGTATTAGAGCAGCCTCTACTTAACCAATAGGTTTCTGCATAATGCATAGAGGAGAAGACAACAGTCTTCTGCTGTAACCTCTGAATCATATGTCGAATGATGTAACATATGGCCATAAATGATGAATGTGATTATGATTATGTGTATAATTTATCGTTCATAGGAAATGTAGCAGGGATCTAAAAACCACACAGTTTTATGTTCTACATCAAAAACCTTAGGAATATGCTGCAGATTATTTTTTACATTATTTTCTCCTTATATTGAAAAAAGTAGTTTAGCCATCAGCCACATAGTTCATAAGCCACTGGAGTTGACAACAGAACTGACATATTTGTTTCCTCTAAAATGTAAACTCCAATATTAAAAAGTATTTATTTGAAAAGCAGTAATACAAATATAAAATAATTTCAGATATGTTACTCTGATTAGTTGATTTTTACCTTTTAGTCATTTAGCAGACGCTCTTATCCAGTGCGACTTACAGTGAATGCAGGGACATACCCCTGGAGCAATGTGAGGTAAAATGCCTTTCTCAAGGACACAATACCATTTCGCACAGTCGGGAATTGAACAAGCAACTTTCTGCCTACAAATTTTACTCCCTAACCACTGAGCCATCTGACCCCTCCTATTTCAACAACTTTTCATAGAAAATATGTTTTTTATGGACCTGAATTTTCTTTCCTTTATTCAAGTAACATACAATGTTGAAATATTATTGTTCTTCAGATTAATACTCAAAAACCTAATTAAAATAAATGTATTTTGTGGCATGTTCATTTTCTACAACAGAATTCTAGAGTGGATGTTATCTCTCAATATTGCACAATATAATTTCCACTGTGGGGTAATATAATGGCTAACTTAATGGTAAGTAAATTACCAGGAAAGTATAATATTTAAAAATATTTAAAACAAACAAATAGAAAATAATTTTAACATATTTCTGGTGAAACGTATTGTGTTTTATTAAAGTGTATATATTTATTTATGCTGTTCCAATTAAAATATACTAATTAAATACTAAAATATTTGACAATTAAAGCATATAGTTAATCTAAGCTATCAAATTATAAATTGCTGCTGGCTGTAACTGATGTAAAATTTGTATTGCTTTTTATATAAAAATCATCCTAAAGTTAATTATAAAAGTCAACACTTACACTCAAAGATAATATCAAATGGATTTGATTCTGTTTATATCAGGGTATATGATCTGTTGACATGCATCTTGTTACAATCATCACTAAGAAACTTTGAGCATGGCAATTCCTTAGAAATACATTTAGAGGATATAGATATGATGCAAGAAAAATTACTAAAACACTACAGGACATTGATATTGTGCCACAAACATTTCACATTTTATCATTTCGTGGCATTGAGTGGAAAACTTAACTAAATAATGCATTGTGGTAAATCTTATACAGTAATGGTTAGCAGGTAAAGAAACCAATACTCTATATAACTTTGATGAACTATCCCTTTAAAATGTATTAATAACAAACCAATCAAACTGTTATTTAAGTAAAACTAAACATTTGTCTGATGCTGAGGATGAAAAAAATAGCACAGGAAAATGCATATTTTAAAAATGGAAATGCTTTTACCCATATATAAATGTATAATTAATATACATAGACTTAGGTTATTGGAACCATAGATATTCTAGCCCAATCTTTTATATAGTTGAAGTTCAAAGTTGATGCTTTGACCATAATGATTTGATTTCAGTATTTCTTCTTAAAATTGAGCAAAGGTACATCTTACAAATGAGTCCTCATCCTAAAACTGACCTTACTTGTTCTTATTCATTGAATATTTTAAAATAATCAGACGTTACCTGTTTTGAGTTTACCACATATCCTGACAAACATATAAGAAATCACAGCTTATCAAAGAAATCTGTCAGAGATGATTATTGAGGAAACTGTAAAATACTGATTAAGTTCCTTTTAAATGTTACCACTTAAAATGTTTTTAGTGCATAGCATTCAAATTATCTGTCTTGACAAATGCATTTCTGACTATAGATCAGCCTTCAAAATTCAAAATATTGAAAATTTTGTTTTTATGCCCAAAACAAATCATTACATCCATCCCCTAAATATAATGCAAATAATTTTTTTTTCTCCAAACTTTAAAAAGGTACCTGTAGCTCACCGGACAATGCCAATACTGTGGGTTTGATTCTCATAGGCTGTACGGACATGTATGCACTAACATAGGCTGTACAAACATGTATGCATTAACATAGGGTGTACACACATGTATGCACTAACATAGGCTGTACAAACATGTATGCACTAACATAGGCTGTACAAACATGTATGCATTAACATAGGCTGTACAAACATGTATGCATTAACATAGGCTGTACACACATGTATGCACTAACATAGGCTGTACAAACATGTATGCACTAACATAGGCTGTACAAACATGTATGCATTAACATAGGGTGTACACACATGTATGCACTAACATAGGCTGTACAAACATGTATGCCCTAACTCCTGGAAGTCATTCTTCATAGATGCATCTGCTAACTCACTTGCCAGGCAGCATTTCTTTGAACTGGGGTTTTTAACCAGCAGAGACTTTTGTTAAACTGGACACATTTTTTGTTAATTTACTATCAATATTTAAACTATTGGTTAAGAGTAAAAGCATAGAAATACAATTAACAATTAACAGAATGCCATGTGAAAAAACAACCAAATCACACAAAAACCAAATAAAAATGTTTTATGCATTAGAGTCCAAATAATTACTTTTGATAACCTGGTCCCTGACAGCTCACAAACATTCTGTGTTACAGCCTGGAACAATTATCTTGAAATAGGATGCCTGTATGTTTCCGTGTAGGCGACTACCAAGCATGTCCATGCCCACTGTTTCCTTCCTGTAGCCTTTTCACCTTTAGCTGTTATAATTTTAACCAGTATAATTTATTCCAGACAAATATGCAGTATAAATATGGAAAAATACTATAATTATTTATTATCATTATATATATATATATATATATATATATATATATATATATATATATATATATATATATATATATATAATACAAAAACCTACAAAGAATAATTGTAATATTATACAATTATTCTTAGGTTTTTGGCAGCATCATGGGAATGATATTGTGGACAGTGCGAGGGCAGGCTTTGGTTCTACCGGTTAGTCAATCAGGCAGTCAGTCAGTCACTGATGGATGTTTAGCAGGATGAGATCATACTTTCTGTGTCCTGAGGTGCACGGTGATGCAAGTATCTGAGAAGCCTTTCTGATACTATAATGAAAAGCTCATTAGGAGAATTGCTTTGCTCTGAGTAGTCTTCATCATCAAATATTTTCAAAGCCAGTGAGAGGTAATCATTCTTGTGTCAAAATGTAGTAATTTGTAGTTTATATTTTTTAATGACTTTGTGCTGCCCTGATGATGATTAAGAGAAGCTTATGTTATTTTCGCCTTCAGCATATGGTTCATACGATGGTGAATCCGTAAGGCCAATTCAGCAACCCAAAGTGCGCCTCTTATTAGGAGTAAAAAATTAAAATCGACTGGGACTGTAGCGTAATTTCTAACCACCGCATTGTTGTGAATGAGGGACAGGGTGACGTCAGCGCTCGAATGTCAACAATGTTAGCGCCTGGGAGAAGGCGTTTCATACCAGCGAACGGCTACAAACAGAAGGAAGCTGCACGCTGTTTTCAGAGACAAAAACGGTAACATTCACCAAAGAGCAATCGTAACAGAGGAACTACGCTTTCACACGTTATAATACGAAATATTGATGACTATTGTTAAACACGCGGTTCCAGCAGTTTGGAGGGGGTGCTGATGAAGTCACCATGTGGAATCATTTTAATTTGTAAAACACCGACGAAGCGCTGACGTGCAAGAAAACGAGAAAGTTAAGGTGAGCATATACTGCTTTATTGCTTATAGCTATTATCTTTAGACTGCGTCCTCTGTGAATTTATTGCATTGTTTAATTTACAGTTTTTTTCTGCTGATTTTGTCGCTCCTGCATTATATTTTTTATACGTTATTTGGTTATATAAACCATTATACATATGAATGCGTATCGTAAATATGCATAACGACCGTTGTTTTACTTTGATAATTTGCATCCCGCTGAAGAACAGGCTTCGTTTTGCTACACCTTGATGTTGTCCCATTGTGCAGAGCGGTGACAGTGCGCTTTGTTGTGGGGGCATGTTTTCGAACGGTCAAAGCGCAGAGGCTGGGTGGTCGCTGCATGGTCAACATGACTCGAGCTTCCATAACGATAAGGGCACTGTCATTTTTCGGGGGGGGGGGGGTACAGAGGGACAAAGGATCACGTCGCGTAGCTCGTATTCCCGCCCTTGCCGGTTCTAGAAGGACAATTTACTACGATTTACAGTTAAATAACGATAGGTAAAAGTGTAATATTAATTTTAACACATGCAAACCGAAACTATAACGCACATGGAAATGTTGTGCTCATGCAGATGTGAGTAAGCCGCAAATACGGGCTACACGGTGCCTTTAGCCTACACACATAGGCTACTATGAGCTGAGCGCTGAAAACTCATTGGGATAGTGTTGGACCGGAACACATATGCGCACAGAACGCACGCACAGGCCTATACGTAAATTCCCATTGACCACTGACCAGTTATGGTATTATGTACATTATCAAAATGTTCTACGGAAATAAATAAATGAACAAGCTCCGCAATGGAAATTTGCTGTTGAGAATTTCCATGGTGAACGTTATCACGGCTATGTCATTCTGCTACCCACGTGTTTAGATCTACACGAATTACACCGGACAATAAATCGTAAAATATATTGTTATCTTTAATTGATCCCTAATTCAATTATTTTTCTGTTATTGTTGAATTGCATCCATTGCACATTTAAATTTGATATTGTTTTTAGTTTCAGTTCTAGCATAAACCAAAACGTTCTTAGGTCTTCCTCATCTTGAATCTAGTAATATTGTAATCTGCAATCGGGTGTCCTCTGCCTTGTTGCTGAATAGGTTTTTGAAACAAACAGCTACCTCTTTGTTTAAAGGCATCATTGCTTAAGGTTATTCTCACATGACGAGGTGTCATGGATTGTGTTAAACAGTCAGTGTGTTGAGCTGATCCTGAAGGAGAAAATATTTATTTGTAAATGAAGGAAAAATATTGTACTTGGGGGGATGGGGGGGTCAGGAGGAGGTGGGACTTGGATGAGCTTCAGTTGATGTCAGTCTGCCAGAGCTATTCAATGAACACAGTGAAACAGGGGAAGTTGCTCTCTTTAACCCACTCACAGTCATGTATAACTAACCTTGTGGGGATATGAAAAAAGAAAATATGTTTCCTAAACTTTAACCCTAGCGAGGATGAAGGTTGTAATTATTTGAGAAAGACACTTTTTTTAATGACTTTGGTGGTTACTGCTAATCAAACGTATAACATTGCATGCTTATTGTGTATTTATTGTATTTTGAATGCATGGTTATTAAGTATTTGTGTGAAATTCTCAATGTTTAGCACTTACTAAGTCTTCCTCCACCAGACCCTTTTCTTCATCTTTTTGAATCATGATGGTCTGCCCCCCTGAAAAGTACACCTCTATTTAAAAAAAGGAATAACTGCTCTGTTGTCTCCTGTATTCTGCTCTTTGCTGATATCTGTAATACACATGCACCACAGAGGGACAGTCAGATGCTAATGATCTAATGTTTTATACCAACACAATCTTAAACCTTTTTTACCTTAGCCATCATTTTAATAACCTAACCCTTGTCTAACCCTAACTCAAACCCTAACAAGACCAAAATTGTCTCCCCCTAAACCTAACCCCTAAGCCAGAGAATTGGGTTTTTCCTAGTGAGGATATAACATTTATCCCCAAACTGTCATTTTTAAAAAATGTTCTTGCTAATCTTGGAGAACTAAAACAAGCCTGCACATACGTGCACGCACACATACAAACAAGTTCACAGTTGTGTACTGCTATACAAGTGGGGACCAGAAACAAAACAATTGTTATCTAACCTTAACCTAACCCTAACCTTGACTTCAATAGAAACATGTATGCCTAAATTTAACCTAGCCCTAATGCTTAAACCTAAACCTAACTTGTAATGCCTGAACCTTAAAGTAACCAAAATTCTAAACCTAAACCTAATTTTAAGTTTGACCATAAACCTATCCCCTAGGGCAGAAAGTATTTTGTCCTCATAGGGACTAACAAAATGTCCTAATGAGGGCAGTTTTTCTATCCCTGTTAAGACTTTTGGTCCTTATACAATCTTTTAAATTAAAACGCATACATAAAATCAGGACAAAGTCCTAAATGATATATTCAGGGGATCTGAAAAATCAGACAGTTAAGCGATTTAAGTAAGTGTGAAACTAACCTAAAATAACACCCGTATATGGCATTGTCACAATTTAAGACAAAATACTACTGTACAGTGAAATATTTTACAGCAGGCGCACAATTCACAGAGGGTAGAACTGTGTCAAGTGTGGCGTATGTTCCACTTCAATGATGTGTGTGTGTGGGTGTGTGTGTGTGGTGTGTAGGTTCAGGTTGGCGGTTTGCATCCTGTCACAGGCGCTCAGGTGGTTGGGAGGAGAGTGTGAGGGTGTGAAACACACTTCCTGTGTGTGTGTGTGTGTGTGTGTGTGTGTGTGTGTGTATGTGTGTGTGTGTGTGTACGGGGGTGTATTGTCAATGTCACTCGCTAAAATAACAGGATTCACTTCTGGTAACGTTTCATTGTCTTGTCATTTCAGCAACACACCCAAGATTTGTGAACATGCAGCTTACAGAATAGCGAAATAAATCTCGAGGAAATCTCACAGAAACCTTTTTGACAGTCGCGTACTGTCTTACCTAGGCTGTAGGTATGGGCTTCAGATATATCGGCTGCAGATGTAGGCTTTAGTTAAAGGATGAGTCTACATATTTCATGGCATCCTATTGAGTGACTGATGGTAAACAGAATTTCTAGGATCGGCCAGAAGCAGGTCTATTTTCATCTCCGCTCCGTCATGTGAGGACATTGCTAGAGGGGGTTTTGTGTGTGTTTGTCAGCCTTTGTATGTCTGTTAGATTCCACCCATAGTGGCGGCTTCAGAATACCTCATCGCCTTGTCAATGTGCCTGCCGCCGCTGGCTGCACCCGAGTGTGTAAGAGCCTAGATGGGAACCAGATGGATGGCTGACACAGACACACAACAAAGAGGGAGCGATAGGAACATGGCTAGTTGTTGCTGAAACAACTCAGCGATGGGACGCTGCCTCATTACAGCTCAGGCAGGCGCTACCGGCCCATTGTCAGAAATGATTTACTCTACTCTAAAGAGAGAACTTCATACAAGAGGTACGTACTTTGTATGCAGCCTCCATGTTTGACAAAGAATTCCTGGTTAGTTTGAGGGAAATTTTGAAATGAACACTTGAAGCACCATGTCAGCGAAGTGTCTACTTCTCATAACATAGACCAAGTACACAGCAAAAATGTCTGTGTTAAATTAATACTCTCAGTGTTTATATAGGTCCAGTGTTAATTTAACACACAGGGTGTTAATTTAACACTGACGTTTTTACTGTGTACATTCAGAAGGAGGTTGACGATACACATCTCATCAGTCCAACGCACTCCTCCCTCAAACCACAAACCATAGAAATTGAATGGATAGAAAGGCCATTGAACTGCTTCGCGTGGTCAGTCGATTAGTACACAACAAAATGGCGATTGTTGTTAGTTGTCACGGTGACAACACGGAAATCGGTTTAATGCAGAAGTAGGCCGCTAGATCTTTGCAATGGAATGGTACACATAAAAATGGCTGCCGCTCTGACCATTCTGCTATATTGATTTGAATTGGAATGGCCTTTCTATACATTCCATTTGTATGCCACAAACTGACCAAATCTCCACAGGGACACCCTGAGTCAGCTTCACTGCAAACACATTGTAGAGTCATCTGAGATGGACGCTGTACATGGCTGGGGAATGGACCTCCAGAAGGTGGTTTGAAAGTGCTGAGGCAGGGACATTGCTTCAGATGGGATAGGAATATAGATGGGCAGAGACACTCCATGGTTCATCCATAGCCAGCCAGACCAATGCTGATGGTAGTGGTATTCGAGGCCCAGTAGGGGGCACTCTTCCCTCTGATCTAAAAGATCATTCCCAATGCCCCACGGCAGTGATGGTACATTAAACGGGTGTCCTGACTCTGTGGTCACTAAAGATCCTATGGCACTATTCGTAAGAGTAGGGGTGTTAACCCCGGTGTCCCGTACACATTTCCAATGTGGCCCTCATACCATCATGGCAACCCTATCATCTCTCAATTGGCTCCTTCATTCCCCTCTCCCCCCACTTCTCCTCAGTCCGTTGCTGCAAATGACAATATTTTCTTAGTCAACATGCCTGGTAAAATAAAGGTAAACTAAACTAACCAGTACAGAGATTGTCTGGATACATCCACTGCAGTATAACCTGTAGAAGGCTATCATTCTGAGGGGAGCCTCCTGCGTGGCTAATTACATCACAAATAGTCAAATATTATGTGGTCTTCCTCAGTGCCATCATACACAGGAGCAGATGATCTGTAACCAACGCTGGGGATTCACCAACCCCACGAGGGAAGGACATCCGACATTTTAGTAAGTGTACAACCTGTTTAGTACAGAATCTATCCAATATGAGACATTACCTCATGTTAGTGGTATATACACTGTCTGGCACCAGGCCGTCTGGTGCGTACACAACACCGTGTGGAGGACCATGTATAATTCACCTTGTACAGCGTAGTGACAGCGAAACGCGGGGTGTAACTGAGAGTTTCAGGATTCCCCGCTCTGGGATGTTTTGCTGCGGTGCAGGAAAACCAGTCAGAACGACGCCTTCTCACCCCTCCCCGTTATCACTCCCATCAACCGGTCCAAGGTGATAAGGACAGACCGTCTCCGGGGATGAGAGAGTGCCAGTGAGCTCCAGGGCAGACGGACCAAACTGTGAAGAGAGGCTGAGATGAATGACTTTCTCTTTCCTCTTATTTCCTCTCATCCCCCCCCCTCCCGCTCTGCCACGGAGGTAATAATGGCGCATGCCGAAACAGTGCGATGTGTCATGTGATTACGTCCATTTCACACCTGTATCCACTGATTTGTCCTCGCGACTGTCAGCAAACAGAGAAACATTCTCTGTAAAATTCCTGTATTACATATGATATGCATTTTAATGCAAGATTTATGAAAGTACAAACTTTGATTAAAATGTGTTATTCTTTTATGCTATTGCTCATTCAATATTTCATGAATGCATCTGTTTGCACCTTAATACAAGGAAAATGTGTCACTAGCACAGCAGAAATGTGTCTTTTAATCACAGTGTGAAATTATGCTGTCTGACATTAATAAGCCCTGATGCATTATTTCTACACTGCATCACACTTAATAGGCATTGTTGTTGCGTGTGTCGGTCTTGTTTCTAGTCTATACAAATGCATTCCTTGATGTTTTCCTATTTCATGTATCACTTTAATTAATCTTCATCTAGAGTAACTTGCAGCGCTTCGTCATTATTTGCTTGGAGTATTAATTCTATGTAGATAAGCCGAGAGGATAGTGCTGAAATTACCATAGAATTCGCAAGAGAATTCTTCTGGGGTTTAACTGTTTCTTAAATTTTAGCTGGAATGTTTCTACTACTCTCTGAATTCCTGAATTCTCTTAGATTAAGATACGATGATGGCACTCCTCCAGAATGTTCTGAATGTTTGAGCAGGAAATTCTGCCCCCTTCACATGCAGGTTTATTAGCAAATTTTCTGTTCTTGTAGTTGATCCACCTTAAGGTTATTAAAAAATTTGGTTTCGTTACAGAGAAAATGTTTTGAAATTTTGCTTAGTCATCACTTGCCATTTACTACAATGCTTTATGAAAACATGTGTAAACAAGTTATGAAACACTCCACTTGGCATGGCATGTAGCCTAGTGATTAGTAACTGAAAGTTTGCTAGATCAAATCCCATAGACGGTAAGATAAAAAAGTAGTCTTTCTGTCCCTAAGCTAGGAATTAGCATCCCTTAGATGTTCAGTATACATGGATTCATAAAACTCTCAGAATCGATTAAGAATGTCCTTGGGAAAAGCAAATATATCTCCAGTATCCTCAGGACACATCCATGAATCCTACTATTACTCTGTTTTAGAGAGTTGTCTAGCCGGTCTGACTCTATTCAAATTTCTGTGTGGATATTTATTGCATCTTATGAATGTGTCGACTTTGGACTAATGAAAACATCAGACCTGCTGGTCTGATTTTACTTACTCCTATCATAGTCTTTGTTCCTGTATCCTACAGGTGCATGTTTATAATATATAAGAGCACTAACAATAGGAAATGACTATCCTGAGTTTATGAAAAATAAGTTTAATAATATTAATTATAATAACAAATATGTGAAGGTGCACATCTAAAAGTAATACAAAAATGTATAATACTACATAATATTTATTGTTACACACAGAGTTTCTACACAGTCAAATTGGCCATTTTCATGGGTCTAACCGTTTAGGGCTTATGCCTTTGCTCGTCTTTCAGACAGTCTACCAGCCATCATTCAGAAGAAATGTATGTTATACTTTAATCAAACATATCTCAAATAAAAAGTAAGCAGAGGACATTACGGGGCTAAAAGCCACACAGAAACACATCTTGTCAAGCCAGCATGCTACGATGCTAACCATGCCGCTATCCACTGATCCAATACCCTTCATGAATACGATTGAAGAGGTCTTATGTAGACTTCCATATTTAACAGTTTTAACCTAAATGCCATCATGATTGCCCACCAATATCGCAAAACCGGATTTAGCATAGCTGCCAGGCTTATTTACAGTGATTTGTGATGTCTGGGTACTCTGGCCCAGTATTGGCAGCAGTCATGGCTGAGGGGTTGGGGTTGGTTAACCTTGCCATAGATCTGACACCCCATCTGGTACGGCAGGGGATGATTAGTGGGACCGGGGGCAGATGGTGAGATGATCATACCACGGCTCTTTGTTGTTTTGGGGGGTGCACTAATCCGTGCATTCCATGGGTGGGCCCACCAGATAAGCCAAATCCCATGTTGTTTATTCCTGTATTCTGTTGCTTGTTTGTAGGCCTCCAGACACAGATAGGCAATTTTTTATGACAACGGGTCATAATACCACTGGGCAAAACAATGACATCGGCCCTGCAGTCAAAGAGCCAGTGTAAAGCCAGGTAGCGTGTCAGTAGGATTAAGGACGTGATAACTCATCCAGCTCTTCTATGTGTGAGCCAGAGAAAAGTAGAAGAAACCTCAGAGACGCATCATGTGAAGAGAGGCAAGCAGGCGGGCATGGAATCCTCCGGAACCACACAAAGCTACACAAGCAGAATGAGCTTGGAATGCACTTTAACTGGGGCTACATGCTACAGGCAGTCATTCATTAACCAGCTGAACCCAGTGAACCTGAGTCGGGCTGTGAGGTTCCTTCTTAGCGCTACGCTACGCTACTCCAGCCAGCAACACCAGTCAGACTCTGTGACGTACTCTGTCATGTGCTATACGTTGGATGAGGGGTCATTGAGAGGGAAAACCACTCCAATCAAGTGAACAAAAACAAACACAGGTCATCGCTCCGGTCTGTTTGTTATGTTTTATCACTCGGTCAGCGGTTCCACGTCTTTCGTTTTAATGTGGAAAGAACTCGACACCTCTACACTTCCCCTCACACGTTTTGGATTCTGAAATGAAGTTGTTGCACCAGTCGTTGTAATTGTTTATATGTACTTAAGTAAAAAATAAACGGTTATGTCATGACAATACAAACTGCCGTTCTATACTATTTGCTAAGTAAGGTAGATTTTTAACCATACAGTTCCCAAGCCCTTGAGGCCAACTAGGGGCAATGACCAAGCGATTGTAGATGAGAACTATGAAAAACATATATTTTCCTTCTAATTCTTTCCCTCTAAAATTTGAATTATAGGTGATATTTGAATTCAACTGTTCTTTCTGTCTCTCTTTTTCTGCCCCCGCCACTCCAATCCTGTTTTAAAATAAGATTAGAATAATAAAGATGTTTGTTTTGGCCAGTGTTTCTCTAGTGAATAATCTGCGAATACTGAAGGATGTGAGAGTGTGCTTCGTGTTGAGGAGGTTACACCTGTCTTGTCATATTATTATGTTTCCACATTCATTAACATGTTTGTGGCTAAAAGAAGACGTGGTTTGGTCTTTGATGTGAGGGGATTAGTGTTTGTGAGCCTCGACTGCCCTGGGATAGATTATAGTAGGAGGTGAATTAACAACCACTTGGTCATGCTTGCAGGCTGCCATACACCACTTGCTTTTACCCTCGGATATGAAAACAAGCTTAGGTTCAAAATGCTATATCCTCCTACCGCCTGATTGAAATAGGAATTTCAAGATTGTTTGGAATGCTCAAAGCCACAAAACACTGTGTCTGTCTAGATTCTTGGTTAAATACAGTTCCCCAAACCCCCCGCAGCAGATGATTTTAGGGGCGCAGATGGCTCAGTGGGTAGGGAGTCAGACTTGTAGTCAGAAGGTTGCCAGTTCGATTCCCGACTGAGCCAAATGTCGTTGTGTCCTTGGGCAAGACACTTTACCCTAATTGCTCCCAGGTCGTTGCTGTAAATAAGAAATTGTTCTTAGTCAACTTACCTGGTTAAATGAAGGTTAAATTAAAAAAAAAAAAAAAAAAAAAATACACATCCAACGTATGACAGGTATATTTATATTTGGATTCTCTGCAGCGATTGCCATTTAATTTATTTTATTTCACCTTTGTTTAACCAGGTGAGCCGATTGAGAACTAATTCTCATTTGCAATGGCGACCTGGGCAAGATTAATGCAACAGTGCAAGAGACAATATATTTCCAGATGAAATATACACACAGCAAAAATTCCAGTGTTAATTTAACACTGAGTGTTTATATAGCTTCAGTGGAGCTATAAACACACTGAGAGAGTTAATTTAACACTGAGTGTTTATATAGCTTCAGTGGAGCTATATACACACCGAGAGAGTTAATTTAACACTTAGGGTGTTGATTTAACACTGGAGTTTTTGCCATGCAGGATGCAAAGTATATGAAGCAGTTATTAAAATATGTGGATACAATATGTGCAGATGAGGTCAATTTCAAAAGCTAGTAGTTCAATAAATATGTCATGGTGGCAGAGCGGAGGTAAACAGTAACACTAGTGGTTAACAGTGCAAATTCCATTAAAACTGACTCTCTATGAAATACCTGTAATCTTTTGGGCAGCTGTGAACATATTAATGATATCACAGAGACAAGGCTGCTGTTTCGGGTTAAATGTGGTGTTTGAGGTGTAATGACACAAGACAGTTTTTGGGACTTGGGTCATTTTCTACCATTACCACAGACAGAGCTCTGAAGGTCATGATGTTCTGACTTAGACCAACATATAGGCACAATGATATCAGGAACAGGGCCATATTTTTATTAACCTTCATTGATACAGGGAAGTACTGAACTTTCTCTAGTAATGAATAGTACCGAGGCCGAGTCTGATATATAGTATTTGACCACAGATTTTTTTCATTTAAATGGCTCAGAAGTTTCTGTAATACAGCCTTATAAAAAACATCAGCCAATGTCTGGACCTTCTAACAGTCATAGAATCCCATCCAACTGCAGTGTATATCAGGGAGCGATGTGTGTGAAAGTTTGGTCCAGTAATAAAGCTCAACGCAGCAAGATACACTGCGTCCAAATGTTTCAACTCTGATGCTGACCCATGCTATTCACCATAATCAAGCACTGACGTACAAGTGGGATGTACAATTTCCTTTCTATGCTCTGAAGCCAATGATCACTTTCATCTTCCACACGAGCTCAGTAATATGTGTATTAAAAAGAGATTATCATCTAACAAAATTCCCAGGTATTTATAGAAGGGTACATGTTCTAAAACAGAGCCATCGAGCGTAGTAATGTTAAGATTTTCCAATTGTAGGTTTTTGGCTCTACAGTAGAAAACACTATATACTTACTTTTACTGGCATTTAACACAAGGCTTAGGTCTACAAATGTATTTTGTAGCAGATCAAAAGCAGTCTGCAAAAGTGTAAATGCTTGAGTAAGAGATGAGGCTACTGCATAAAGTACTGTGTCATCAGCATAGAAATGGAATTTACATTTGAGCACATCGTTACAGATATCATTTATGTACATAGTAAACAACAAAGGACCCAAAATAAAATCATATGAATAGTTATAAAATCAGATTTTATCCCATTAGCAACAATAGCCTGTGACAGGACTAGCAAAAAGTTTTCTTCACTGATGAGTTGCGGTTTTGTCTCACCAAGGGTGATAGTCAGACTCGCGTTTATCGTTGAAGGAATGAGCGTTACACCGAGGCCTGTACTCTGGAGCGGGATCAATTTGGAGATGAACTGTCCGTCATGGACTGGGGCGGTTTGTCACAGTATCATCGGACTGAGCTTGTTGTCATTGTAGGCAATGATAAGTGTTAGAGGGAAGACAAGCTCTTCCCTCATGTGGTACCCTTCCTGCAGGCTCATCCTGATATGACCCTCCAGCATGACAATACCACCAGCCATACTGCTTGTTCTGTGCATGATTTCCTGCAAGACAGGAATGTAGTTGTTCTGCCATGTCCAGTGAAGATCCTGGATCTTAATCCCATTGAGCACGCCTGGGACCTGCTGGATCGGAGGGTGAGGGCTAGGGCCATTCCCCTCGGAAATGTCAGGGAACCTGCAGGTGCCTTGGTGGAAGAGTGGGGTAAAATCTCACAGCAATAACTGACAAATCTGGTGCAGACCACGAGGAGAAGATGTACTGCAGAACTTTAGCTGGTGGCCACACCCTATACTGACTGTTACTTTAGATTTTAACCCCCCCTTTGTTCAAGTACAAATATTTTCCATTTCTGTTAGTCCCAATCTGTGGAATTTGTTCAGTGTATGTCTTAGTTGTTGAATGTTTTTCTTTTTTTGCTGAGTTTATTATATTATGACAGGTTGATGAGCGTTGCATTAAGGAGATAAGTTACATTTGAGGAAGGCAAGCCTGGTTATGGAATTTCAATATTACCGTACAGTTTGAAATCTGCAGCCTTTGTTGCCTTTACATATTACCTGCTGGGTTCTAGGCTCCACTAACCTACATGTGGATGATTCCAAGCCTCTAATAGAATCTCTAGTCTTCTATCATAGCGTGACTCCACAGACGTGACATTTAATCATATTCGGGTAACACCTGAAACCCTAGAAAGTCCACAATATGGAGACACAAAAGGCCCGAGGTTGTGAATGATGTCAACTGCAACAGTGAAAGAGGAGCAGAGTGAGAGATGACTTCAGTCAGGAAACGGACTGATCGCAAACTTGTTGGATGGAAACTCCCCTGCATGGGCTAGGACAGGTGTAATGTATCTACACACAGGAGAACAGAGTTTGGGCCTGGGTCACGTAGAACCCTCCCCCTTTGTTAAGGTCAGTTGTTGTGAATACTCTGTTCTGTGAGAGAGGTGGGTATCTTTTCTTAAGAATATTTATTCTTAGATGTATCCTGGGATTCAGTTACCAGGTCAGTTATCTGGTCTCAGAATCAGGTGACTCAGTTCCTGTATGGCTGATGTATGCTCTGATTTCATCACGACAGAGTCTACATCATAAATAAGTCAATAAATCAAAACATCTCTTTGTAGCGCTAAGCTGTATGGGTAATATTAATGTCAGTGTGTCCAGTCATGTGTGGAAGTCAAATATCTGAGTAAATATTTTGCCCTTACAGAATACATCTACAGATCCTGACAGAGTAATGGCAGTGTTGTTAAGGAAACCTTCTGGACACACTTCAGATCATATCACTGTGTTCTGTCTTGCTTTAATAACTTAATGGAAATACTGTAGGTGTGCAACGACCCACACGTGTTCTTTTCCTTCTCAGGTTTAAATGTTATTCTAAGCCACTGAATTAAATTTCCTACATAAAAGTGGTTTGGAAAAACCTTCACTTTGTGACTAATCTGTAAAGTAAGAGGTTTCACACCCTCATTGTTATCAGACAGTGACTTTCGACACAGATTTCTTCCCCATACCTCAATATTAGTTTGATCATTTGAACATAAACAAAATTATGAAATTTCCACAGACATTTTGCAAGAAATTATTATTGATTAATAATATGTGTCAATTTCCTTGTTTTTCTCTCTGTCTATATGAGCACCTCCAAGACCAGAATATATCTAACAGGAAGTCAGCGTGTGGTTTTGTCTCACAGAGCTTTTCTCACTTCCTTCCACGCTTGGCACTGCATATTCTCCTGACTTTCACTGATATGATATTTGACCAGGTCCTCCCTCAGATTGACATTCAAGTACTGTGATCTGTCATCGCAGACCGAACTTCTCTTCCCCCAGACAATTTCCACTTGATATGACATCGGATGCTATGCAATGTAGGCGTGATCAATTTTGAAAGTTTCACTGTTGTTCATGACCTGTACTGTTAACCACAGGGCACTGAGTGCACCCCTGTCTCCATTTAGATTTTCTTTATTTAGGGGTATTTGTTGTTTTATCTTTTCTTGTATTTATTTAAAATTTTATATGATATTTAAATTACATCACACACTTGTCCATCTCTCGCTTTCCCTCTCACTTTTAATCACATTCAAAGAGGCTCTAATGACATAG
Organism: Umbra pygmaea; assembly: GCA_016801145.1. NCBI lineage: Eukaryota > Metazoa > Chordata > Actinopteri > Esociformes > Umbridae > Umbra > Umbra pygmaea. The sequence goes on from JACXGM010001206.1 coordinate 28,302, forward strand.
GATACATTTTCTTTTACTGCCAATCAAGTGAAAATTCTTAATTCTTTAGATAACAGTACCTTCTAGAAAGGCATTATGAATGTTTTACTATTAGCTACGTATGTAAAGTGTTGAACTGTGTGCAGTTGAGGTTTTAATGAAAATAGAAAATAAATAAAGATATATATTGGTTGTTTACATTATAGTTTTTGCTTTGCTAATTGCCCTTTTCTAATAGCAATGAGTTAAATGTTTTGATGATGTATTTACACATTTCACATAAGAGAGATGCACGCATATTAATTCAAATCACTTAATTTATATTGCACATTTAAACGAACAACAGCAGACCCAAAGTGCTTTACAGGTAAGCAGGGAAGGCAAACCGTATGCCTAGGCAAAGGTAAAAACAAATGTTCTCAAAGGTTTGAGGAAAAACGACTCTAGGTCAGTCTTTCTGTAGATGAGCATTTTGCTCTAAAATATTTGAGATTCACACTGTTAAATTTACTGTCTTTTTTTCTGTGTTTTGAAAGTAAGTATAGTCCAGAAACTGCTTTGCATGCATTATTATCTGGATACAACGTTTGCATTTTACTGGAAATAATCCTGCATGAGGGAAATGGAAACTATAACAGACTGGAGCTTTGTCAGTCAGGTCCTTATTACATTTCCTCATAATTTGGTTGGGTCATTGGTATTTTTGATGTTAAAGTGTTGATGGTCAGGCTGGGGTTGCTTTAAATTACAACCTTAGATAGTGTGGAGTAAAGAAAAAAATATATAGAATATACAATATTAATCAAAAGTTTTAGAACACCCAGGACTGGAAATGTGTTTTCATAGAAATTCATACCTTCATTCACCAAGGTGACATTACATTGATCAGAAATTATAGTAAAAACTGAATAATTATGGATGAGCTGAATGTTTCATCTTTAGAAATTAACGGCTGCTGAAAATTTGGTTCTGCCATGTGAATTAATTATAATATCTGTCATTTCCAACAGTTATGCTATATTGGTAATGCCTTGGATGTACTGTACGTATAGTATTTTATCAAATTGAATGCCACCATGGTGAATTCCTGTCAAAACATCAAAATCCATTGTTGTTCGGAAATTTTTACCTGTAGTATATATTTTACCAACAAAGTCTGATGAAGAAAATCATACATATACATTCCATGACATTTCAAAATCCCAATGTGGCTGTGGAGTCTGTTTGTGGTCCTGTCATCTGCACCTATTTTGGAACACCATTATTTTTGTCTTACTGACTTTCACTGTCAGGACCCAGTGTTGAAGATCTGCCGTAGATGCTGTTTTACCCCAGTCCTTAGTCGTTGACAGAATCATCATATTACATGCAGACAGTAGATATTTGATTTGTCCAGTAAGATGAGGCTGGGTACTGTAGACTATTCTAGTGCCCTTTCCAATTTATTGATTGTCATGTAGGAAAGTGTGTGTCTGTCTTTCTCTCACATACTCTAGGCATCACTCACTGGAACGTGATCACGGACATTTCTCATGGTGTGTTGCTAGTGCCAGCGAAGGACCGCAGAGCGTTGTCTCTCATAAACCAGCCTCTGGATCTGAGAATCCATCCAGTCATGACTGGTCATAGGCGGATCGGAGAGGGGGTGTCAACTGCCAATGTACCATGGGGGGGAGTTTTTCATAATTACCACCTCCTGGCTGGGGTCATTTAAGAAACTGAGGTTGTAGACAATTGAATCTGTGATTTGTTTATTTTTCCAAAGAAATATATATATATATATATATATATATATATATATATATATATATATATATATATATTTATATTTTTTATATATATATATATATATATATATATATATATATATATATTTATATTTTAGGCTTTTTTAAAATAAATCTTTGTTGAGATTACAGGAGGATAGTGAAAGTGGGAAGAGTAGAAATGGTTTGAACCCGGGTCACTTGGGTTGCTTTCAGGTGCTTACTGCCAGACCATGTTGCCTGCACACATAGTTTATTTTTCAATAACGTGTGCTCTGCATTAGCCTAAGTGTGAACTGCAGTTCTGCCTGCAAAAACGTCATTGTATACAAGTTTATTGAGTTTTACTAAATTAACTCATTCTGAGAAAGTGTTGCTGTTTGTTCTGATGTGACATTTGTCAAGCATGAAGCAGACACACACACACACACACACACACACACACACACACACACACACATGTGCAGGGTTATTCCTGACCATCATTGCGGTGTGTATTTCTGTCACATGGCCAGCTGAGCTGTTAGGCGACCATTTTAAACTGGGCTGCGTTGGTGACTCACCCTGGGCTGGGCTTCTTCTGGAAGCTGACCAGCACAATACAGAGCATTAGGAAGTCATGATTCACTCCTCATGTCCTCTCCATTTAGTTCAGTTTAGTCATCACCATGCACCCAAAATACTCTACAGCCTACTACACTGTTACTTTCTGCACTCCCCACTAACTGATTCTCTCCAGCTCTATCCGGTTCACTTTAGGAGCCACCTACCCTAACCCTTAAAGATAACGACCCTATGGGGGGGCTATTTCACTCACCCTACGAGGGTAGATGCCTGTTGGTTTTCTGTCCTACCGTTAATTGCACGCATCTGGTGTACCAGGTCTAAATACTTCGCAGATTAGAGGGTTGCAATAAAAATAATGGAGTGGAACTGGCGTCAAGGGCCAGAGCTGAATAAGGCTGCTCTACATCACTGACATTCCCTGCTACTGCAATATAGCTGCACAGACCCAGATCCCTGGGCCCGGCTATGTCTGTGACCCATGTTGTTTGAGGCTGACCTTCCCCTTTAAAATGTATGCATGTTCATGCTTGTGCTTAGGCAGCAAACAAGTTGAGATCGAGTATTGATAGTGACCAAGTATGGGAGCCAATGTGTCAAAATCAGAGTCTCGAGGGCAGCTGTGTGATTATAAGTTACTACTGCTACTACTACAAAACACTCTCTCTCTTTCTCTGGATCTGTATTGCTATTCTGTAGTTAAATCACCAACTAAACTCCTAATGAAGGATCTCGAATAATGTACGAACTACAAGTGACGTGTGGCTCTCACATTGATGGAATTTAATTAGGCCCCTTATTGAACAGGCTGGCCGGCACACTGGTTGCCCTTCGGTTGTGTCTCGACTAACCCTTGAATATACCATTAGAGGCCAGTGGGGAGCTCCTTTGCAGTTAACCCAATTTCACTTGACGATGCCAGTGTGATTTATTGCAGTGAAGAAGATTGAGAGTTGGACAGTGTTGGTTACGACCTCAGAAGTTGTATGCCACAGATTCCATTGACCTTAAAGTAAGAACCCCTAACCCTGATTTTGTAACAAAGAGGTATTATTAAACAGAGATGATGATGTCAGTAGGTCATTTCTGTCCTAGAAACTCCAGTGTGATTTATTGCAGTGAAGAAGATTGAGAGTTTGACAGTGTTGGTTATGACCTCAGAAGTTGTATGCCACAGAATCCATTGACCTTAAAGTAAAAACCCCTAACTCTGTAACTGTAACAAAGAGGTATTATTAAACAGAGATGATGATGTCAGTAGGTCATTTCTGTCCTAGAAACTCCACGAGGGAACGCCCCCTCGCAATCTCGATATTTTGTGTTTCACAAACATGATTAGTGGTACTCAGATCAGGGGATGGTGACAAATATGGAAGTGTCATATTTTTTTTTATTATAATGTCAATCTTCCAATTAAATGTATTCAATGGAAATATAGATAAAAGAATAGACTTGACCATTTAAGTTAACATGATTGCCAGTGGTCCGGCGACTATCTATTTTTAGAAGTATATTAGAATTTCAAATCAAATTTAACTGTCCATTTATTTTACATTTCAAATACACTGAACAAAAATATACATAGACTTTTATTTTTGCCTCCATTAATCATGAGCTGAACTCAAAGATCTAAGACTTAGTTTATGTACACAAAAGGCCTATTTCTCTCAAATATTGTTCACAAATCTGTATGAATCTGTGATATTGAGCACTTCTTTTTTGCCCAGATAATCCATCCACCTCACAGGTGTGGCATATCAAGATGCTGATTAGACTGCATGATTATTGCACAGGTGTGCCTTAGGCTGGCCACAATAAAAGGCCACTTTAAAAGGTGCAGTTTCATCACACAGCACAATGCCACAGATGTCACAAGTTTTGAGGGAGCTCCCATGCATTTAAAGCCACAAGAGCTGGATTCAGCACTGCGGCCAGCTCTGAAGCCTAAGGAATCACAAACAGTTCAGTAGGCTTCAGAGCGGGCCGTGGTGCTGTATCCACCTGTTGTGGCTTTAAATCACTGCGGGGGAGTTGTCAGTTTCGCTCCCTCTAAACTTGCAACATCTGTGGCATTGTGCTGTGTGATGAAACTGCACATTCTAGAGTAGCCTTTTATTTTTGTTCAGTGTATGTACCAAGTAAATTGTTGTATTTTGAAAGGTTAAGTTTATTCCATGAATTAATTTCATGATTTACTGTATATTACTGAAATGAGCCTCACCCTGTATTCAAGAGCATGTTTGTGAAATGTATACCATGATGTGAATTACAGACACAACAGATGCTACAACAGATACAAATTTGAAAGATATCAAAGTTTACATGATTTTAGATAATTGATGTCATTTTCGGAAGAAGTTATTTAAAACTTGTAGAATCTTATTTGTCAGCTTTAAATTGAAAATAAGCATTTATCTGGTTTAGTGACGAAGACATGGATGTCTAATGTTATTGCAGGGTATGCAAAATGGGTCAACATCAAACACCCTTACATTTTCACGTTCAGGTCCAAAAAAACTTTAAAATCTCTTCCTCCAAGGACAAATATGTATGAAAAGTTTTGGTTAAATGAAAGGAATGTTGTCAAAAAAGTGTTGATTTATAGAATAAATCCAAAGCATCACACATACAGTACACACATGTGTATTTTTGTGGGTTGAAAATAAGACATAATCAGGGCAGGGAAAATACTTGGAAGGGAAGTAGGCCATAGGCTGTGGTGGGTTGTGTTCACCACCAGCAAACCTCCAATGGCAGCACTGAATTATTACTGTTAGTTAATTAATATCACTCTGCCAGCCCAGAGGAAGATAGGCCCCGCCCCCCTGTGCGCTCTAATAAATAATGTACCACCCTAATAACCCTACTGGTTGACTTTCTTATTAGATCATGTGACACAAGGGTTTATTTTTGCTCACCCAAAATGTGTGTGTGCGCGTGTGTTTGTTTGATGGATGCATATGGGTTGGAAATAGGCTAGTCTCACTACCAGTGCGATGTTATACTATTGGCTCTCAAAAGTTTCTGTGCATTCCCGGTGGAAATACCAGGTCAAAAAGTATTAACAGAATCTGTTGTTGGTTACTCACCTGGATAAAAAAGTTATCTTTTATAAATAATGACAAGGTGATGTTTTTTGACTCTAGTTGTTTTGATAGTGTTGGAGATCATGTGGCTCTGTGTGACATTCCTCTAGGTTGATGTTGGGAAGCTGTATTGTGGCTATCACAGCTGTGTTATCTAATGCTGATCAGGTTTATTCTCGCAGCAGGCAGAAACACTGTGGCCCAGAGGAGATGTTCAATATTTAATTGTTATGGCTGATACAGCTTCATAAGTCATCTACAAAAGCGATTTGGGGGCCTTTGTTAATATGTTTGTTTACTGCATTTGTACTGTTACACACACACACACACACACACACACACACTCACACACTCACACACTCACACACACACACAAATACACTCACACACGTACTCACACACAGTCCATCACTTATTTGATAGTTTATTATATTAATAACAATAGTGTAGGCTATTACCAGCTGATAATTGAAGACATTATCTAAAAAACAACTTGTTTGTCTTCTCTATTAGTCTCTGATGTACCTTGTTCAGTAAACATCAGATTGCACTGTAGTTTCTTGTGTTTTTATTGATATATATGCCCTGTAGCAAATAGGACTCTATCTACAGCAACTATAGGAACTGAAGCAAGCCAAGACAAACGAGTGGTACTGTATTCATGCCCTACCTCCATTTACAACCTATTTTAACCACCCAGCTCTACCCTCGGACTGAACCAGCCCAAGATCAATTATCTCCAATATGATCCCAGAACTCTGACATGATGCTAGGAGGAGAAAAATAAGAGAGGAACGAGCATGAGACGGAAGGTTTGAGGCAGGAGGTACACTCACACCCCTCCCCCGGTTCTCATAAAGTATTAACAGTTGGCCTCGCAGATGCCTGGAGTAATGATTATACCGTTTGCAGATTGTATGATTTTAGCTGCCTGTCTGTCTATAAGCTGTCTGTCCGGCTCTGGCATATAAATATGATGTCGAAATATATCACCCGCTCACAGCAGACAGCATGATGAAACAGCCTGCAACGGCTTGTTTACTGAAAGATTGTAAAAAAACAGGTCGGTGGTGGTGAATTTATGAATTTGACAGCCAAGAGCATGTGTCAAAAATGACAATGATAGCTATTCTCATCCGCAAAGGTACCGTGTGTCATGGTGTTCCTGGTCTTATTCGCAAAGGTGTTGTGAATGCATTGTAACTGGGTTTCGGCGACTGGCGGATTTCCATTGCCTTATCAGCTTGTTGAAAATAATGAGGGGATATTGTGGTCGTACTCGAATGGACTGAGACAGATGGTGCGATGGGTTCAATAGCTCATGGAAAGGAAACAAGCTGTTTGCCTGTAGCTGAATTGTACTGTCTTCTAAACGTTTTGTCCTCCACACAGCATAGTGATACAGATGCACAGCTATGGTTCTGCTGTCGACCCGTTCAACCAACAGAGACTTAAGGCGGGACAGCTTGATGTGTCAGTACATGTGATGTACAAGGATTTCTTAGTTGGAGTTGTATGTTGACAGTCAGCATCTGTTATTGTTTAAAAAAAATATTTTTGACAGGACATTAGGAAGCAGAACCATGAAGACAGGCAGGGGGCGACAGAGAGGAAGGGCACAGGCAGTCGACCGAGCTGGGGCTCAACCCCCCCGTCACCAGGGGACATGTGTGCTCCAGAGTTGGGAGCTCTACAGCAACTCTGGCAGAGCATCTGTTTTTAAGGTCCTAAAGATTATAAGGCCATTTGAAACCATACTCTTTCAATGAGTACCTAAAATATTTCCATGGACAACACCTCTGTTGTTGTCTTTGTGAACTATGTTTATTTCGTTTTTTATTTCAATGGTTTTCTTTTCTGTATTGACTTTGGCTGATTACTAATTCAATAATTAGAATGCACACACTAATGAGTTGTAGATGTTTTAGCTTTTCAAAACGTTCGCACTTACTGTAAGTTGCTCTGGATGAGAGCGTCTGCTAAAGCACTACAATGTGAATGTAATGTAAATGGTAGAGCAGGAAATGTAAAATATCCTTTCAAGTATATGAATGGTATCAGGTGTATGACTAATCATCCTAAATCAACTACGCTGAAACAAATATAATAGATATATGTTAACATGGTGGCAAATAACAAATTATTTCAGTGTATTTTCTGTAATAGATAGTCTTATGAGGAGAAAAACACAACATTGGCTTAGTAATAATATCACAGTATGTGGGTGGAAAGAGGTCTGCAGTCTGAAAGTCTTCCTCCGGATGTGATTTTGTACAGTGAGCCTTTTTCCCAGTAGTCATGAAGGCAACCTGAGGGAAAGTATTAGATGATTTAGAATTCTGAGATGATCAACCACACACACACACACTCACACACACACACTCACACACACTCACACACAGCATGACTCAGCAGAACAAAGCTCACAGTCACACAATTCCACACATGCTTGCATGCACAGTGTGCACACACACGCATACACGCTCTGCTCAGGCAGACTGCAGCTTCAGCTGTCTGTAGGCTACAGCAGCTTTAAGTGCTCCAGTATTGCGATGAGCACAATGAAATATCCCTACTGCTTTTAGTCAATGTGGAACCATGTTGAGTGGCTCTGACTTCCTGTACTGAATTCACTTCAGTACTTTTTTTTGCAAGATCATATGCTTTCCAATGTGCTTTTTAACGACGATCATACTACAAAAAGGTCATTAAAACAACAAAACCTTGCCAACACAGAACATAGCATGGCGTCCTCTTCCACACATATATTACCCCACTGTTCACTACACACCATTTTATAGTGTGACCCTTTAAAATAAACAAATTAGAAATGTATCACCTCAAATTTTACAAATATATGAAGTGACAGAAATATTAAGATGTCTCTAGAATTCAGAAAACATAAATATGTGGAAAAATAAAGGACTTTGGATTAAATATCTACACACATAGAAATGTAAATTTGATGAATATCAATTAAGAAAGAACAGTGCAGAGTCTACATGTGTTTACTATTAAAAGAGTATGACAGAAAGTATGGCAGTTTCACTTGTGGTGGTGTTAAATCTGGAACTCTCTGTTAAAACCAATGTTGGAGGTGATGGAACGATATTTGTATCATCTCTAAGATTATAATAGTGACATGAAAACTAAAACAACGTGTGATAAAAACATTTTTAAACACTCAAATGAGATACCAACGTATATATCCTATTGGTGTGAACTGTACCTGAAATGTTACTTCCAAAATGAACCAAAAAGATAATTTCATAAAAAAATTATAACCGTTGTGAATTTCTTTTCAATTGGTCTGTTTGGCTTTTAAAATCAGAGATGACTTAAAACTAAATATGATTGATCAGTGTTCTGATTTTCTCTGGGACTTCTCAGGACTAGTTTGTTTGGTGATTTGTGAGTTCATTGCAGGCCAGGTTTATTGTTGAATATCACATATCACAGTGTCATATTACACAATGATGGAATGAGATGTGGCCAAAAAGAGGCTGCAAACTAAGCTACATTAAAAAAACATGTATTGTGAACTGCTATCATTTGGATGTTACCTTCAGTAAACAATACCTAAACATAGGTTCTCTGTAAATGAAATAACCCTTTTTTTTGTTTTACACATCTCACCGCAAATGGGGGCACTTGGGCCAACTTGTTGTTTTTATTATAAATGTCCACATTTTTTCTTCCCTCGTTTTTGTCCAATTTCCCTCTATCCCTGCCTTGTTGGCAGCTCCGCAACACCCTGGACAGATGAGGGATGGTGAGGGGCGCTCACATGGTTCATCCAACCACATGTCGCAGAGTTGACTGATTCTTTTCACACTGCTCATCCAACACAGAAGCCTTTAGTCAGGTCATGTGTGGAATGATTTCACTCATCAACTATACTTCCGCATTTGAACTTGCAGGTGCCCGATCTGAATACATGGAGTCGCTGGAGGGTGGCGTGGCACGGTAGATTCTGTCTCATTCCGGTTGTTCTGGGCAAAGTCAGAGAACCCATAGTCAAGCTCAAACCACTGACTATTATAACTTAGCTTCTCCTGCAAGGCAGTGACTTAGCCCACTATGCCACGCGGACCCAATAATTAAACTACTTTAATGAAACCAGCATCCTAGTCTCAAGATGGATTGTCTTTTATTCAGTGTTGGGTAATGTAGTTTGTACAGTTACATTCCAGTTACTTGCTGAGTTCACAAGTTTTGGGAAGTCCCTAATTAAGACAAAATGATCAGGTAAATGGAGTTCATATCTTACTGGTGACCATGATTGATATTTTCTTTACTCTTTCTGTTTGTTTTATAGGTTACCTTTAAGATATGAACTCCATTTATCTAATCATTTTGTCTTACTTAGGGACATCCCAAAATTTGTGAACTCAACATGTAACTTGAATGTAACTGAAAAGTAGCTTTACCCAACACTGGTTTTATTCAAGGCAAATCCACAGAGAGATATGCTCCCAAGTAAAGTAAACAAAAAAGAAACATCCTTTTTTAAGCACACTGTATTTGAAAGAAAATTTCTAAAAATCTGAATAACTTTCAGATCTCAGAGTAAGGGGTTTAAAAAAAATTCCATGCTTGTTCAATAAAACATAAACAAGAACATACACCTGTGGAACGGTCGCTTATGGCCAGTGTGCAATTTATGGCCAGTGTGCAATTTAGGCCACAGTTATGAAAAACTCAGTATACTAAAGAGTCCTTCCTACAGACTGAAAACACCAAAAGCAAGATGCCCAGGGTCCCTGCTCATCTGTGTGAATGTGCCTTAGGCATGCTGCAGGTAGGCATGAGGACTGTAGATGTGGCCAGGGAAATAAATTGCAATGTCCATACTGTGGGCAACAACTACTTTCAGAATTATACCAGGAATGCACCCAATCACTCCATCAGTGCTCAGACTGAGAGAAGCTGGAATATCAGTGTTCAGCCATGGCCAGTTAACAGCCCTGATCTTAATCCCATTGAGCATGTCTGGGACTTGTTGTATCAGAGGGTGAGAGCTAGGACCATTCCCCCCAGAAATGTCCAGGAACTACCAGGTGCCTTGTTGGAAGAGTGGGGTAACATCTCAAAGCAAAGAACTGGCAAGTCTGGTGCAGTCCATTAGGAGGAGATGCACTGCAGTACTTAATGCAGCTGGTGGACACACCAGATATGGTTACCTTTGAACCCCCTTTGTTCAGGGACACATTATCTCATTTCTGTTAGTCACATGTCTGTGGAACTTGTTCAGTTTATGTCTTAATTGTTTAAACTTTTTCTGTTCATACAAATATTTACACATAATAAAAGCTGTTGAAAGTTAGTGAATACTTCTTTTTTTGCTGAGTTTATTTACTATTCTAAGAGATGTGCACAAATACCTGTTTCTAGTTTACAATTTCTAGACTAAAACTAAAATTGATGACAGGAACCGAAAACTACACTGAACTTAAAATGTCAATGTCAAATGAATAAAATTGAAAACTATTACAACAACACAAAGCTGTAACAACCCTGGTCATTGATCTTCAACAGAGCACTGTTGCATGCAGGATTGCACAAAAATAACAGAGTTAGGGAGACAACGAAAACCTTTTCTTACCTCCATATTTGAACTATGAAATCGTCAGGTATTTTCCAGAGTGCTCCGTCAACTACATGCTGTGTGTTCCATGAACTATATGCTGTGTGTTCCATGACCTACATGCTGTGTGTCTGTGTTCGTCAGGGTGTGAGCGGGATGTCTGTGGACGGGGGGGCCTGTGGCGGGGCCGAGGATGCGCCGCTCTACGTGTACGAGTCCACGGTGCACTGTGCGAACGTGCTGCTCAGCCTGGAGGAACAGCGGCGGCAGGACGTCCTGTGTGACGTCACGGTGCTGGTGGAGGGGTTAGAGGTCAGGGCACACCGGGCCGTCCTGGCTGCCAGCAGCAGATACTTCCTACAGGTGCTGCTTGGACACACCCAACCTGAGCAGGAGCCAATCATTAGCCTTCCTGACAAGGTGAATACATGGTGATGTGCATGTAAACATACAGTATATGTTTAGCAGTGGAGGCTGGTGAATCTTAATTGAGGAGGATGGACACATAATACTGTCTGGACTGGAGTAAATGAAATGGAGTTTAACACATTAAACCCATTGTGCGATACCATTCCATTTGCTCCAGTCCAGACAAAAATATAAGCCCATTCACCTCAACTAAGTTTTACTGGCCCCCTGGTGTACCAACAATAGCCCAAATTCATCAGATTCATCAGTGGTCTTTTTTATATTTTTATAATAAACAATTCTATCTTGGTAAATTCTAGACTCTTATAATTTTCTCTCCTTTTGGTGAGGGTATCTTGCTCAGTTGTTGGAGAGAAGCATTCCATGGCTTGTTTGCCTATTGTTGGCAGAAGTCCTAAAAACCCTCTGGGAATATTCAGAAGCAGTGATACGTTATAGTTCTTCCCTTTCCGCCACTGAAACCCATCGCAGACGGAACAGCCTTGGCCCAAATCCTACTGGCTGACATTAACATATAATGCCCTAGATCTGTCAATGTGATTAATATGTCTCTTTGACTTTACCTCATACAATAATCACTATCAATGCCTGAACCACTTCACATGTCAAAACCCATCGTCTAATGATTAGAAAGCATTGCTTAGTTATTCTACAGATATCTTTCCTCCCTCCTGTTTTATCCTGTGTGCATGTTCTATTTTTCTCACTCGGACTCCTTTTCTGTCAATCCATTTTTCCACTCTATTTGTCGGCTTTGTAGTATCTCCCTTTCCCTGTCTATCTCCGTGTTTTTGTCACTCATTGCCTTGTTCCTCTCTCTATCTCTGTGTGCCCTCATTAGTAATACTGGTAGTAACATTAAAAGCAGCTCGCCTGGCTCCTGTGTGTCCATAAGGACATGCTTCTGCAGGCACACGAGGCAGCTGCTGATGCTAGCTGAAAATAGACCCTCAGAACGCTCAACACTCTAACCTGCACACTCCCCCCCCAGCCCCTGACACACAGACACGCACACACATAGGCGCGCTTGTGCTGTGCGCACGCAAACACACAGACACACTCACACTCAAACACACACACCGGCCATGCTGGTTATCAGTTACTACAAGAGAGAACAGCAGAAATGACGGAAGAGAGGAAGGTTGGGGGCAGGAGATAATGGGGAGATGAAGGATGAGGCGGAGGATGAGGTGGACGGAGGTGGACTGGGAGATGACACGATGTAGAGGATGAGGAAGCGGATGGGGCAGAGGGGAGATAGGTGATGGATGACGAGATGGAGGATGAAGTAGAGGATGAGCTAAAGAATGAGGTAGAGGATGAGTTAGAGGAGGAGGTAGAGGTGAGCTGGATGATGAGATGAAAGATGAGATGGAGGATGAAGTAGAATATGCGGACGAGGAGGAGGTAGAGGGTGAACTGGGGGAGATGGATGATGAAGTAGAGGATGAGGTAGAGGGGAGATAGATGATAAAAAGGAGGATGAGGTAGAGGATGAGAAAGAGGAAATGGTAGAGGGGAGATGGTGGATGAGATGGATAATGAGGTAGAGGATGGGAGGGGATGAGTTAAATGATGAGGTGGAGGGGAGATGGAGGATGAGATGGAGGTTGAGTTTGAGGGGGAGATGGATTTTTTATTTTATTTATTTAACCTTTATTTAACCAGGTGGGCTTGTTGAGAACAAATTCTCATTTAAAACGGCGACCTGGCCAAGATAAAGCAAAGATGGATGTTGAGATTGAGATTGAGGATGAGGTGGAGGTTGATGTAGTGGCTGATGAGGTAGAGGATGATTTGATTTGGAGAGGGAATAGATAATGAAATGTATGATGACGTAGAGGATGAGGTGGAGGAATAGGAAGAGGTGGAGGATGAGATGAAGAAAAAGATGGAGGATGAGATGGAGGATTAGGTAGAGGATGGGCTGGAGGGTAGAGAAAATGCATAATGAGGTAGAGGATGGGGTAGAAGATGGGGTGGGGGGAGATGGAGGATGACGTAGAGGATGATTTGGATAGGGGACAGAAAATTAAATGTAGGATGAGGTGGAGGTGGAGGATGAGATGAAGCAAAAGATGGAGGATGAGATGGAGGATTAGGTAGAGGATTAGTTTAAGGATGAGGTCAAGTTGGAAGATGAGATGGAGGATGAGGTGGAGGATGATGTAGTGGCTGATGAGGTAGAGGATGGGGTGAAGGACGAGGCAGAAGAGGAGGTGGAGGGGCTATATATAATGAGATGGAGGAAGAGGTAGAGAATGAGGTAGAGGAAGAGGTAGATGATGAGATGGATGATAAGATTGAGGATGAGGTAAAGGATGAAATAGATGATAAGGTAGAGGGGAGATGGATGATGAGATGGATAATGAGGTAGAGGATAGGGGGAGGATGAGTTAAATGATGAGGTGAAGGGGAGATGGAGAATGGAGGATAAGATGATAGTGGGCAAGTGCGAGATTTTGACCTCTCTCTTCATCTGTAGTTTTCTCTCTCTTCTTCTGTCTCTCTCTTGTTTCCTTTTCTCTCTCTCTGCCTCTTCTGCTCTAGGCCTTAAAGGACAATTCCAGCGCAAAATGAACCTAGGGTGTTAATAACACATGGGTACCGAGTCAACCGTTCTTTGGGATAAGTTTTAGTACGAACTGATCTTTACCCTATAACGCTAGTTGTGTGGGCATGAATGAAGTAAAAATAAATTGCTATTATATACCAATAACAAGGCTCAAAATAGCACCACACTTCCTTGGTAGCATAGTGAGGGTCCCCAAATGCCAACCTGAAGCATTCAGAACTTTGTAAGTGTACAGACAGTTTATTAAAAAGATAGTTTTTTGCGTATACAGGCAGGTGACATCTTGGGAAAACAGACTCGACCACTCGAACCACGAACGCTGTGCTACGTGAGATGAACTGTGAGCAAATTGTGTTTGATTTTAGTTTGCATCGCCAGCTGTAAGTTTTGCTCATTGATCTGCACGAATGACCAAAAAACCTCTTGACATGGGAGATTCCAGGCAGATCTCGCCTGCCTGTATATGCAAACAGTACTGTCTTTTAAACTGTCTTTTTAATAAACTGTCTGTACACTTACAACGTTCTCAATGCTTTGGTTAGCATGTAAGGACTCTCATTATGCTACCATGGAAGTGTGGTGCTATTTTGAGCCTTGTTAATGGTAATAAATAGCGATTTCTTTTTACTTCATTCATGCCCTCACAACTAGCGTTATAAGGTAAGTATCAGTTTGCACTAAAACTGGGCACATTCGATTAGCATGCAACCATACCCCAGAGAACGGTCGACTCTGCACTTGTGTTATTAACCCCTAGGTTCATTTTGCGCCGGAATTGTCCTTTAATAGTTTGGTCTAAATCAGTGGTCACTGGTCCTGGTGAGCTACCATCCTTTAAGTATTCACTTCAACTGCAAATAATGTAGCTTAATTCAGCTCATTATCCAGCTAATTAGTAGAATCAGCTGTGCTAAATTGGGGCTAAAGTGAAAATAATCTGGATGGTAGATCTCCAGGACCAGGATTTGTGACCACTGGTCTAAATGAACATGAATGAGGAGTCCACACAGTGTTTGTTTAATTGTGTGTATAAGTAGTGGACGCCGCAGATTATCACACTGCTTACAGCACATCAGATATCTAACCATGTTTCGTTTTCTCTACCACCAGGTCACAGCCAAGGGTTTCTCACCTCTGCTTCAGTTTGCCTATACAGCCAAGCTGGTACTTAGCAGAGAGAACATCCATGAGGTCATCCGCTGTGCTGACTTCCTGGGTGTTCACAACCTAGAGGACTCCTGTTTCCGCTTCCTACAGGCCCAGCTACACAGCGACACTGCAGAGTACAATAACGGATTCCTCTGCCATAAAGAAGTGCTGCCGTCGTCTCACGCGGATGACCTCATTACAGATGAGGAATGTGGTGGAGGATCCGTGTCGTCTGAGACCCCCAGAGTGACGTCATCCTCAGCGACGAGGCGGCGACCCAATCACTCAACTCTCACGCCCCTATCGAATAGCCTGTCCTCTGACCTCCCACGATGCCCCAAATACAGGAAGTACCAGAGGGCTTGTGGAAAGCACAACGGAGTGAACGAGGACGATGACAGCGTGACTTCAGCCGTGTCATCGTTCTGCCATTCCTCAGCCTCCCCGTGGCCCTTGGAGACCGGCAGCAACCGCCAAGAGGGACAACACCCCCCCCTGTCCCCATCCAGAATCAAAGAGGAGACCTACTCTGGGGGTGAGGGTGAGAGAAGCCCCCTGGGACTGTCAGAGGACAGCCAGGATGTCCTGGAGATGGATCAGGATGGAACTCCAGAACCCTCGGAGCATCCTCTTAGCAGACGCTCCCCCTCCTGCTTGCGCTCCTACCTCCAAAGCGGCCTCCTGGACTTCAGCACCTCAGCGAGCACCCTCCCGAGCGACCCCCTCAGGCAGCTGCTGCCGACCACCAGACCATCACTAGCTCCGAGCCAAGATACGGAACAGGACAGGAGGGTGTCCAAGGGGGACAGAGGGAGAGACCTAAGGACCGTGTTGGCAGGGGCAGTGGGTTCCTCAGTCAGGGATAAGGAGGAGCCGGCCGAGGGTGTGGCCATCAAGCCCCTCCCCTTAGACAGAGCCTGCAAACAGGAAGTCGATCTGGATCGCCGCAGCAGCGTAATTTTCTCGCCCGGGGCCTGTGAGCGCCTGGGAAACCTGTCTCATTCCCACTCTGACCAAAAGTCTCTGGAAAAAGATCTGCTGGAAATCACTTCTAAGTCCTTGTGGACAGGTGTTAGTCGGTCTCCCTTCCACCAGACGTACTCTCCCCTGCCCTCCTCTAACACCCCCGGCCCGACCCTCCAAGACCCTTTGCCCACCGCGGCCTGTCGACCGCAGCCCACCACCAGCTGCCCTTTGACCATAAAGATTTCCCCCCGCTCCCCACCCTGTGAGACCCACACGCAAACATCCAGCTCCTGCTCTTCATTTTCCTACCTGGAGGACGGAGGCAGTGGGGGCTCCCCCTCCAGCCTGCCCCAATTTGAGTTCTCGTCATCCCCCTGCTCGGTGTCGGGGGCCGGCCTGGCGCGCTGCCTGGTTGGGGATCAGAGGGAGCACGGAGGGGTGGTCGTCGGGGAAACCATCTTCTCTCAGGGCCGTGCCAAGATCAAGTGTGAACGCTCGTACGGGGCCAACTCCAGCGATGAGTCAGGCTCCTTCTCCGAGGGTGACAGCGAATCGGGCCCGTCCAGAGAGCCAGGTCCTGAGGTCAGTTTGCTATGGTTATACTCTTTATTATCGAATGGCTTTCAGAACACTTTCTAAGTTTAGAACTCTAGTAGTCATTTCTGTTTGAGTGAGTTTCACGGATGCTATTTCTCTGTAAAGCTATAGAGTCATGGCCCATTTCTACACACACCAGAACCACATCCCACACACCCTATATACACCCCAAAGCCTCAGTGGATAAGACCTTGATTTCACACACTGTGTTGACTTCAAGAGAACCGCAGGGGTTGCCATGGCGATGTTTAAGCGAACACTCCGTCTCTCATGTTGCTGTGTGCAGAGAAATTAGATGATTCCTTCTGCGGTGCCCCGACATTGAGCTCAAACACAATCAGCGGCTTCTTCTATTAGCTCCCATATGATTTAATGTCCTATTTCAGGAGCGTTGATGATGACTCAGACAGGAGGGCTGTCTGCGAGTGGGAAACAGGTTTATGTAACACAAGGAATGTCTGATGAAAATACATTGACATGGGTCCTCCCATGTGAAGCGGCAAGCTAAGTTGCTCCTATTTATTACAACAAGCTGACCGCCACAATCTAAATCCGAGCTTTGACCCTGCCACTACACTAGATGATAAGTGTCTGGAAAGGGTCTGGAAATTGTACGGGGAGGGGGCAGTTTTGCCTGTGGAGGGGCCAGCAGGCATTCACTTGTGCCATTGCCCTGTGGGTACTCTGATGTGACTCCCTGGTTGGAGGAGAATTGTGATGAGAAGCAGAGCGGCCTGCATTGGAAGTTGTTGCGATGTGACAGGGATGTAGATGCGATTGGATATGAATGAGTCATTCAAGCTTTTTTTATGCAGCAACAATTTTTCTCACTCAAGTCTGAACATGGTGCGCATGTGTGTGTGTGCGCATGTGTGTGTGCGCATGTGTGTGTGCGCATGTGTGTGTGCGCATGTGTGTGTGCGCATGTGTGTGTGTGCATGTGTGTGTGTGTGTGCATGTGTGTGTGTGTGCATGTGTGTGTGTGTGCATGCGTGTGTGTGTGCATGCGTGTGTGTGTGCATGCGTGTGTGTGTGCATGCGTGTGTGTGTGCATGCGTGTGTGTGTGTGCATGCGTGTGTGCGTGTGTCCATATGCTCCCACCAGCAGTCACCACTGGCACACTTGGCTCTGACAGAACGGACACACACCCCAGGATGAACAGTGGCCAGGTGGAAGGTGTTGTGTGTCTGTACCCCACCATCTGGCACACTCCCCTAGTTTAGACTATCGTAACTGGGGCAATCCGCCATTCAAACACCCCTGCCAGGAGACGGAGCACCAAGGCCAGCGTTTGGCCCATATACTGTAGGCGGGCACACACTCACACCAGTTGATGCAGATTAGACTTCAGTGCTGGCCCAGTCAAAGATGAGACTTACTTCAGTGCTGGCCCAGTCACAATATGAGACCTCCTTCAGCACTGGCCCAGTCACAGATGAGACCTACTTCAGTGCTGGCCCAGTCACAGATGAGACCTACTTCAGTGCTGGCCCAGTCACAGATGAGACCTACTTCAGTGCTGGCCCAGTCACAGATGAGACCTACTTCAGTGCTGGCCCAGTCACAGATTAGACCTACTTCAGTGCTGGCCCAGTCACAGATTAGACCTACTTCAGTGCTGGCGCAGTCACAGATGAGACCTACTTCAGGGCTGGGCCAGTCACAGAGCACAGTGTAATATGAATGCTGTGTTATAAAGGGAAACCGGAACGAGAACGAGTGAGATGGACAGGATTTACGACTGTGTCTGAAGCCCACTCTGTCTTCCTAACCTTATTATGCGATGGCTGTGTGAATCAAGGAGCTATATATAGATGTCTATCAGAGAGAGAAGCCCCCCACCCCCTCAAGGTCATATTTGAAACAGAGCCCTCCCTCAGTCCCTTACCTCCCCCCAGCCCTGCCTCTGAGACACATGGGAGATCGTCACACACTACACTCCGCCCCATTAAACACTGAACTGTAGCACTTTTGGTTGAAAACATTGCACAGACAACTAACTGTTGATTCTGATGGGAGTTCCTTAGGGTGACAACTGGGAGAACTTTCTAAAATATCAGTTAAAGAATATCAGTCTATCTGTTTCACGGTACAACCGGAATGTATTGCTCTCAATGTTGGTGTGTACTATAAATTATTTATTTATAGTTGTGCATTTATTATGTGATGTTGAAACAAACAGGCAATGACCATCTATAATAAGTAGGATAATAGGGACACCTAGTGGGCTGAGTTGGTATAACCTTATAAATGTCTGAAGTGTGTGTGTATTTGTGTGTGTAGCTTTGTGTGTATGCATGTTAGATGTGTACTGTCTGGAGATGTTGAGTAATAACAGCAGAGGACAAAAATATGTTGTTCCATAATAAATAGTTTTGTAAATATAGAAATGAATGGATAAAACTGATGTGCTTGTCTGTGTATTTTCATTATTGTTTGGCAGGTCAAACTTCCCTTCCCAGTGGACCAGATCACCAACCTTCCTCGTAATGACTTCCAGATCATGATAAAGATGCACAAACTGACCTCAGAGCAGCTGGAGTTTATCCACGACATCCGGCGGCGTAGTAAGAACCGTATCGCCGCTCAGCGCTGTCGCAAGAGAAAGCTGGACTGCATTCAGAACCTGGAGGTTGAGATACGCAAACTGGTATGTAGACACATTTAACACTGAGGTAGTCATATAGAAACACTAAGGACTCATTACTAGTACATAGACACATTTAACACTGAGGTAATCATATAGAAACACTAAGGACTCATTACTGGTACATAGACACATTTAACACTGAGGTAATCATATAGAAACACTAAGGACTTATTACTGGTACATAGACACATTTAACACTGAGGTAATCATATATAAACACTCAGGACTCATTATTGGTACATAGACACATATAACACTGAGGCAATCGTATAGAAACAATAAGGACTCATTACTGGTACATAGACACATTTAACACTGAGGCAATCGTATAGAAACACTAAGGACTCATTACTGGTACATAGACACATTTAACACTGAGGCAATCGTATAGAAACACTAAGGACTCATTACTGGTACATAGACACATTTAACACTGAGGCAATCGTATAGAAACACTAAGGACTCATTACTGGTACATAGACACATTTAACACTGAGGTAATCATATATAAACACTAATTACTCATCACTGGCAGCAATTTTAGAACTATGTTTTACTGTCATTTTGAAGGCAGGTGTTGGTATACTATAATGTAGGTGTGTTTTTCGTTATTTACTGTGTATGTCAGGATTTTCCTTGTGTTTGAATCGTACACAGCAAAATCACCAGTGTTAAATAACACCCTCAGAGTTGATTTAACACTGGTGATTTTGCTGTGTATGGTATGTGTATTCTCTGGATACACCTAACATTATTTTACTGTTGTGTGGGTGCGTGTTTGTCATTGCAGGTTCATGAGAAGGAGAAGCTGCTGAGTGAGAGGAACCAGCTGAAGATCTGCATGGGTGAGCTGTGGCAGAACCTCTCTTACCTCTCCCAGGCAGTGTCCCAGGAGGTGTGCAGGGAGGTTCAGGGGAACCCTGAGAAGACCCACGCCCTGCTGCCTACACACACGCCCAGGGACCCAGCCTTTGCCCCAGACAGCGTGTCCGTCGCGGCAAGCATCGACCTCACCTCCAACCCGGGTTCCCCAGCCTCAGAACGTTGCCTGACCAAGTCCCGCTGCGCCTCTGAGAGCCCCGTGGCGAGAGACGTTGAGCCTGGGCAGAGGCACGCGAGGAGGCAGGTCGGGGGAAAGCCAGAGGTGTTTGTTCTGAGGCGGGAGGACACTGAGACATCACTGGAGCCTGGGGCCTCCCCAGTTGTGTGTAGCCCCACTGTTTCAGTGGACTTTTGCCAGGAGATGACTGAGAAATGCACAACAGAAGAACATCCCAGATAGAACTGTACCTAGCAAGAAATGAGTAGCTAGCAACTGTTTGTCTTTTATTGTTACACACATCTCTACCTTGATGTATAAAGTTCGGAGTTCATTTGTTATGTGTTTTTGAAGGGATGACACTACAGTTGTCTTATTAGCAATACTGTTCAACAGGTTTATGGAGTTATCAAACTCTTTGTGGCATAGCACTGGCAGCTTCCCCTCACTCCATTGATCAGTCTCGATATCTCTATTCCCCCGCTTTCCCTGTCTCTCGCTCATGGGAGGTTAAACTCAGGAATTCCTCTGAATGTTCAATAATGTTTCTGTAAAAAGCTATTTCATTACAAATTGTACATCTGAAGAGTTCTTCTGTACAGTTGAGAGTAGGGTGAACTAACTCTCATATGCAACGTTTCCTTGAGTACTTATTTCTCACTTTCTTTTCTCTGCATAGATGGTTGGTTGTGTACATTCATCTTTTGCATTTGATACCCAGGAATAATTATGGTAAAAGAAATTAAGAAAAAGAGAAAGGAAGAAAAATGCACGATTCAACATTATGTTCGCTAAAGAGTGAAATAAATTGTACTTCACCACTCAACGCCTCCATGAGATAACACATCTCATTTATCTTACCAAATACATTGACTTTGGCACTTAGACATGAAAACTACAAGCAAAGTACTTAATTATATTCAACTAATATGTCAAAGACTATCATATTCATCTGAACTGTATTGCCCTTTTAGGAGTAGAAATGTCCCACATTTAGTGAAAATGTAGTATTGCGTTCTAACCTATTTCCTTTACATTTAGTGTAAATCTGATGTGGTAAAGTATAGGGATGTAGGTGGAAGGCACCACATATTCCTTTCTTGATAATCCATGTAAATTCTTTACTATAAGAGTGCAATTTATCCTCAAAACTTGTCCAGTATTCCTAACGGTGTATTATCAAGTGAATTGTTAAAAACAAATTCAGAGATCTGCTTAGGTAGTTGTTGGTCCATTGTAATGCCCACATCTTCAGTGGTGGAAGGTAGTTCTGTAGCATGTGTCAGGGTTAGCTCAGTGATTTCTTTGTTTGTTTTATCTAGGAAACTTCAAATGTCATATTCTGGGATTTTTGATTGACATCCTTTAGTTTTCCTTAAAGTAAAGTACCAATAGCAGAGCTCCAGAGAATGTACATTTATTCTGAGTACACTGATGTTCTGCTCACCCCGATTTTGTGTTTTTTTAATTTGAAAAAGGAATATCAACATGTTAACTTATTTATTTTGACAATGGTTTTAGGTGAGGATTTGTTGGTACAAAATATAGGTCTGTAAACTTCCGAATATTAATTCTTGTGATTTTTAATAGTTGTTTTTATTGACAATTTGGATGAGCGACAAATCCTTTCTGTGTTATATGATTCACAATGTCCTTATTTAGTATAAATTAAGCTGATGGTTCGAAAGAGGTGAAAGTGTTTACAAAAGTCTGTATTACATGTTTGTGTTTTTTAAGAATTTTTCCATAACAAGAGACTTTGCATAATTGGATTGCTACGTTTTTAACTGTTTTTCAAACTGAACATATATGGCTACAGTTGCAAGTGAATAATATGTTCGCTCAAGGTTTTTAAACGTACAAGTGCAGCTCCAAGTCTTGCCTTAGAGGTTTCAGAGGCCAAACTCACGTTAAAGGGAAAGGAAGGTGTCAATTTAAAACCAAACTGTGGGAAAATAACATTTGGTCTCTTCCATGAAGGATGACTCATTTGAGTAGAAACAATGTTTACTAGTTGCGGAAAAACGTAATTGCATTTTCTCTTAATGTGCATTATCAATGTTATTTTTACACAGTGCAGGTTTGAGAGAAACCCAGCCAGAGTGTATGCAGAGGTCATACCTCCTTTGAACATTATGGACTCTCACACTTATCTACCTGTAAAATTCAGCATACCTCTCATTTAGGGACTGTATTGTACTGTAGGATTAAGTTGTACTTGTTGTTGTTTCTATTTTTACATAGTTGTTATTATTGTAATAGTAGATTTCTGGTGAGCCATTTTTAATGTGTAATTTGAGGAAACTGCAAGATGACTGTTATTTGCAGATTCAGCTGTTTCACTTTTCCCCTTTTTATCTTTGAATGTTCAAATTGCCTGAGTTTGTTATATTGTAAATATATTGTGTAACTGTTGTTTTTGTTCATTTGATATGGAAATGTTTTGAAAGATGAAACAACAATTTGTCATGACACAATTTCTGTTGGATTAAAACAAATAGCATGTGCCAATTCTTTATGTGTGTGTGTTTTTATTTTTATTTTTGATATGTGTAAAATAGTTCATTTTAATCCAATTGAAGTGAATGACAAATAATGATTTTCAGTTTTAGTAAATAAGCATTTAATATCATGAATTAAGATTGTATATCAAACAACTACAGAAACGTTCACAGCGTCACCGTCTCGTTTCGAAATTCTGACTCAAAGCTAAAAAATACTTTATAAAAGTGAATGCTATGCAAATACATGTTTTTTTTCCCAGGGCCATTATTCAAAATCCCCTGGTTTTGCTCACCAACATTCATCATTCCAGTAAATGTACGTTTTAACACAGTTTATGCATTAATCTGATGTGCACAATCCATTACCCCTTCTGCCACATTCAAACATAAAAGTCACTAGTTTGAAGATTGCAGGCATTTTAAGGTGCTTTGAATTGAAAATAAAAAGTGAAACTTCCTTCTGCAAGCCCAAACGTAACACTGCGTATGTCCACACATGGCTTGATGGCTTTTTTGGCCCAATCAATGATGGCCGCATGTGTTATTGATATCTCCTGTGCGTAGTTTCACTCTTAGGCAACTCCTTGGTCCTATTTTCGCTCTTGCCCCCCATTCATTTTTTCATGATAGACGAGATGTCCAAGAAAACACTCTGAAAGAGAGAGAGAGAAGAATTCTAGTCATTCATATGAGATATGTAAGCTCTAAGGCTATTTATGTAACTCTACACAGAAAAATCACCAGTGTCAAATCAACACTGAAAGTGTTAATTTAACACTCTCAGAGTTGATTTAACACTGGATATTTTGCTGTGTATTGCATGTAAAACCTGGACTCTTCTTCTATCACACACTCTATCTCTACCCTTCTCTCTCTAAATTCTTTGACCTTCTTATCTAACATTGGATGTTGTGCTCATGTTCAGCTGCAACCATGACTTACTGCTATCAGCTCACAATACAGAGGGGTGGTCACTCTCTAAACTAGCAGGCCAGATGTCGCCTCGACTCACCATCGACATCCTCCTTCCAGTGGGCGGCATCACGGGCATGTCCCCCATGTCACCCAGCTCAGACTCTGAGCTTCGCGCAGAGTTGCTGCTGCAGTCACTGATGGTAGACATGCTTTCTGACGGCATACGAGACATGAAGCTTTGCTTCCTTCCCGGGTTGGGAAACAGGAAGTCGCTTCCCACTGAGTCTCTCCTTTCCTCTGTGTCTGTGTCTCGTGGCGCCAAGCTGGGTCTGTGTGTTGTCATGATGCTGGCTCTGTGTGTTGCCATAGCTACAGCTGCCACTTCCGTGTGCCTGGGCTGGGGGTGGTCTTGAGAGTGTAAGTGGGGGTCCTTGTAGATTGGCTGGTCCTTGTGACCCCTGTCCCCATTTATTACTGTTCCTGCATAGGCTGGTAGGAGCTGGTCCACCGTGGGCGTTGTGTGGTTCACTGGTCCATCCAGGAGGTTCGGGGTTGGAGATGTCCCCTGGCTGGCCTGACGTTGCTGGTACAGTTGTTGGAACTGCTGAATGGCCTGGAGACCAGAGCAGTTGGCTAGGTACTGGCCTGGTGCCACGCTGTTATGCCTGGGCATCTCGTGGTTGGGCACACGGTTGGGAGGTGAGTCCTTGGGGTCCAGTTCCTTCTCCTTAACGATGGGCAGAGTCAGCGGCCCGTTGTGTGGCGACAAATTGCTCATCACACACAGGTGCTGTAACGTCTCTTTCTTTTTCGGCTTGTAAACCAAACTGTCATCGTCATCTCTGTACTGGTCTCCACGTAAAGTCTGTTTGATTTTCCTGATGCCCAGGTGGGATATCTCCATGACGTTGAGGAAGAGTGACACCCCGGCAATGACAATCATGAACACCATGAACAATGTCTTCTCGGTAGGCCTTGACACGTAACAGTCCACACTGTTGGGGCAAGGCATCCTCTCGCATTTGTACAGAGGCTCCAGTCCAATGCCATAAAGGATATACTGGCCAAGGATGAAGCCCACTTCCACCACGGAGCGTGTTAGGATATGGATGACGTACGTCCGCAGCAGGGACCCTCTTAGTGGAGCTTTCTTCACCTTCCTCTGCTCCTCCAGCTTCTTCAACTCTTTCTCGATGCGCTTGTGCTCCTCTACCAGCGCCTCTGTTTCCCCAAGCTCGGCCTTGAGCTGGATCCTTCGCTGGTGCCTCTCCTTCTCCAGGGCGCGCAGGCGGTAGAGCGCGTGGCCCATGTAGACCAGGGAGGGCGCGGACACGAAGATGACCTGCAAGACCCAGAAGCGGATAAGGGATATGGGGAAGGCCTGGTCGTAGCAGACGGTCTTGCAGCCCGGCTGGTCCGTGTTGCAGACAAACTCGCTCTGCTCGTCGTCCCAGACGTCCTCGGCGGCCACACCCAGCACCAGCATGCGGAAGATGAACAGGATGGTCAACCAGATCTTGCCTACGATGGTGGAGTGGATGTGAACCTCTTCTAGGATGCTGCCAAGCAGGTTCCAGTCCCCCATTGTTTCTGATCAGGCCTCTCTACTGCCACATGCCCTCAGACTGGATAGAAACAACACACATTATGCAATTCCCACGTTGGAAATGTTCTTGATGTACATTGATTGTCTGATCTGCTCCTGCTATATAGTACACAGCATTTACTGTCGTATATATTTTTTAAATAGTTTATTAAATGATTCTAATCCAACCGGCTCACTGTTTTTGCTCACGGTTACATAATCCAAATGATGGATTTCACTTTGATGTTATTAGTCCCAACATGCATTCGTTTTTTTCCTCTCCCTAACTTTAATTTGGGTAAAACAGCTGCTTTAGAATTCCACATAATGCAAGAAGAGTATTTTTATACTTTCTTCGCCGCAGAAGTTTGAAAGCTTAGTAAAAGCACTTACATGTCAATGGTATGGGTACTGTCTTTGCCTCTCGATGCAAATCATGTTTCCCAATTGCCGAAATCACATGCTTTGTATGGTAACCCCATGGAGAAATTTCATCCGGAGTCCTTTGC
Organism: Umbra pygmaea; assembly: GCA_016801145.1. NCBI lineage: Eukaryota > Metazoa > Chordata > Actinopteri > Esociformes > Umbridae > Umbra > Umbra pygmaea. The sequence goes on from JACXGM010001206.1 coordinate 54,203, forward strand.
TAAAGCACATCTGTCCATGGGTCAGTCCGGCAGTCCTCCACACTGTATTGTGTGTTGTGCTCTGATGCCGTTGCACGCAGGGTTCACAGGATGAGGGGATTGATCTGCCCCCGACGGGAGGGACAAACCCCCATGGCACCTCTTGCCAGAAATTGTTCAGTGCTGCCTGCAATGCTACCACCCACCCCCTGCCTGTCCCCACACAGCAACAGTGCCAACCCAGCTAGTACCCTCTAACCCCATCAATACCCCGTGCCCTGGAAGAGAGATCATTTTTGTATACATTATTTTTTCTTTCCCATAATGCACCCCTCCGCTTTCCAGTCTTTAGGTATAACACTAATCCTGATGATTAGGAGCTTCAGAAGTGAACAGTTTTAAGCAAAGTTATGAAAGAGGTCCATCATATCTGACAATCTACTGTATAATCTATAACACAGTGGTTCAATGAGGCCCTTTTCATAATTAGTTGAACAGTTGATTTTTTTATTATTGTTCTACCCTACTAGATGTTTTGTCTGTTGAATGATATCATTGTGCAAAAGATGTTCAATCTATCCAATTCAAAGTCTGTAGGAATGATTACTGAATAGCACACAGGGCATACGGCCTCCAAACCCTAAAATGATCTCATCTCATTTGGAGCCACTTGATGACTGGGCCGCATGTAGAATATGATACCACAATGTATAGAGCAGGATATTTGCTATGGAACAGCAAAACTTTTCCAAAATATTTTCTTAACAGCTGTATGACAAAATATGGCCCTAAATGATGTACAGTAGTATTATGTTTTATTACAATAAGCTAAGAACATTGGTGTGGGTGTGTTGTTTTTATCTTAGCATTTCATAATATTGGCACCACTGAGTATCGTCTATTAAAAACATCCAAGCAAACCCCCTCTACCAAACCTTCGAAAACCTATAAATGCAACCAAAGAATTGCTTGCATACACTGTACAAATATCAAAGCTGTTCTTCTGTAGCTGAAATGTATAACTCTGTAAAGTCAGAGCTTTCTCTCCACCATATAAAGTGGTGATGAGTATCGTCAGCTAGCCATAGTCACGCTAAGTAATAGAACACAATAGTAGTTGAGTTGCTGCTGCCGCTGAATAAAAGACCAGCCAAGCCTCTGGGCTTTAATTATCTTTCCATTGCACACTGAGTCAATGAAGGATTGATTTGATTTTCCCTTGCAGAAGCTTCAACAGCAAAACCCAGATGTCACATCAGGGACGTAACGTTGCATTACATAACGGGTTCATCTAGTGCTTAGAGCGATCCATAAAGGCTGGGGTTGGATTTGTTGTCTATCTGTTTGGCAGATGCTCAGACATGCATCCATGTTTTGTTTTGATTAGCACTTTCCCTGTAATAGGTGGTGAATACCGGCGTTTGTTTTGTTTCTGGGAACAAAATGCATTTTACATTTGATCTATTGCTCATTTTAATATTATTGACTATTACAGAGAAATCTATGAGATCCACTATTCATTCATTTACTAGCTGGTCATGTTATTAAAAGTTATTATACCAAATTGTTTCCGTTCCCAGATACCAGTTTACCTTTTTAAGAGTCATCAAGGATGTTAATTAAGTGACAAATTCATACACTTACAGTCTGAGATTTTGGCCCCTGGTTGTAAAAGTAGTGCTATGCCAAAATATTGTCCGGAAAATTGATTACTGTGTCATGATCGTGTCATATAAACAACTCGATTAAAACATTAAAATTTAGTGCTGAGTATTGTTAGTGGTTCTTATTAGAGCTTATTCACATGTAACAACATATTACACATGCAAAGTGGGAGGTTTAAAAAACATCACTTCGTTTTTCTTTAAGAAATCAGCAGACTGTATAGTATAAAAAATGTAAACAGTATTCACAAGCTTACGCCTGTTAATGCCACTCGGTGAATTTACTTTCCAAACTCTGGCACTATGAAAGTACTAAATAGCCTACCTAAATACTACCTTCTGTGTACTATCCATGTCTCTACAATTCTCTGCAGAGGCTTCACTGACACAGGATAAAGAATGATTAATTAAGAGTTGTGACAGAAATGCAAATCTTCAATTTCAAAAGGTTAATCTAGAATTATGCGCCAGTAACAACGGAACAATTTTCTCTTTCAGTGTAATTTTCTTTTCATTTAAATTCCTGGCCAAATAATCACTGCATAGTGTAGGAAATCATTGTCCCATCTAAATCACTTTTTCATATTTGTACATGATAATTCATAACATGTTTGACCATAACACAATTTACAATAATACGGCTGAAAGTGTTGACCCTTAAAAAGATTGACCATAAATGTGTTGAATATAACTGGAATGAACGAAACAAGGTTATAAACTTTACTGTGTTGGCAATAACAGAATCTACCATAACAAGGTTGACTTTATCGGGTTGACTGTAACAGAGTTGATTGTGACAAGGTCGAATATGACGGTTTTGACTATAACGGGGTAGACTATATCAGTGGTGTGACTCGAAGAATGGAAGCTTTTTGTATTGCAAAGTGAGACAATTGAATGTAAGATAAAAAAGATTGACAAAACATTTCTATTGTGTCTTTTCTATAGGTATACATGTTATGTCAACCAGGTTTTTTTTACAATAAAACAAAATGAAAAGTATTTATACTGTCATGAAATTTCACCGAGAGTACACGGTGATTTGGCACACCTCTGTGTTCTAACTCTGAGGTCATGTGAGGATTGTATCTGTTTTAACGAAGCTCTCCGTCAATACATTTAGTCCTCTGGACAAAATGTACTGTAGGGATCACAGAGTGGTTTATGAAAGTTCAACAGCACTCACACTGTGAAAAACTTTAGGTGTTGTGAAATTGACCCAAAGAAATCAAGCAACATATACAGTAGTTAAAAAAGGATATGCATTCTATTTCAATGATTTTATTCTTTCATTTTACTAAAATTATCAAAAATAAAATACTTATATTGTGTTTAATCTTGTTTTGTAATTTTCCAAGGGATAATTTTTACAGTGTAAGAACACAAAGAGGTCGAGCAATGTGTCATACATCAATTTCCTATTGATTAGAAGAAGGTTTAGGAACAAACTATTTAAAGTGACAGAGCGAGAAATAGAAATAGAGAGAAGAGAGAGACAGGAAGATAGAGAAAAAGAGTGAAAAGGACAGACAGATTGAGTGCGGGGTCAACTCAGGAGAGGGAGAGAGAGAGAG
>JACXGM010001207.1:12928-37469 GCA_016801145.1 Umbra pygmaea
TAAACCTGACAAAGATATGTGATATTAGACATTGTAGGGACAAATTGTAACTTGTGGGGATGGCCACATGGAGGGAATTGCAATTTATGGCTCAGGGGTTAGGTCTAGGGAAAAAAATACAAATACTATTGGGCATATGGTTAGAATTGGCTTTAATATTAGGTGTAAGTATTACCAATTAGGTTTGGGTTAGGGTTAGGCATTGTTCCAAGGTTAAATTTAGGCTGAACAAAATCTGTTTTCAGGGCCCTACAAAGACAGAAAAAAAGTGTGTGTGTGTGTGTGTGTGTGTGTGTGTGTGTGTGTGTGTGTGTGTGTGTGTGTGTGTGTGTGTGTGTGTGTGTGTGTGTGTGTGTGTGTGTGTGTGTGTGTGTGTGTGTGTGTGTGTGTGTGTGTGTGTGTGTGTGTGTGTGTGTGTGTGTGTGTGTGTGTGTGCCAGTCAGCTGGTAGCCTGGTGCCATTACAAACACAGGGAACCTTTGTCTGTGGGAACCGGCCTTAGGTGTAGCTGACCTCTGACCTCTGGAGCCTTTTGCTAAAACAAAGGAGCCATTACAGAAGGAGCAGGCATGTCGCCACTTCAGATCGCAGCCGACTGATAGACGTTTAGGGGAAGTGTTCCCCGTCCACTCTAGAGGGTTGTGACTTCAGTGGAAAAACAAGGAACGAGGCCATGACCAACCATGCTACAGTAAAAGGCTTTCGTGTAAATCAGTGCAACAAGTATTTACTGCCTGACTATTTCACCCTAAAAGCTAACGTGCATCGAAATGCTGCACGTTAACAAATAGGATTTCTTTGCCTGGTCAAAGTTGCCAGTAAGAGAAGTGGTGATGTCGACCATCCACGCCAGTCACTACCGGCAGGGCCGTTTAGTAATCCCCTGATCGTCCAAACAGGCTTTCCTTGAAAGTGTCCCTGTGTGGGTGTCACCGCTGACAAAGAGATGTGGCTTTGTGTCCCTGGAATGGTGATGGACAGGTGAGTGCCCCGGCCACAGCCCTGGTGACTGGTCACTGGACAAAGCCTTTAGTCTCTGTGGGCGCTGGGTGGAGTGGGCGCATAGGGAACAATGGAACCGCTCAGTTCTAATGGGAGGTGAAGGGGTACGGGGTGGTGGTGTCATCTGTGTCCCTCTGAGTACCTTTACACCTGAGAAGCAGGTGGTTAGTGGGTCAGGAACACAGTGACCCCGGTGATACCCTTTGTTTTGGGGTAAAAAAGACAAAATCTGCCACTGCTGGTGTGTACAATTCTGCGAGATTTAAGACGCATACAACTGTTGCTATGGGTCTTCATTCAAATATACGACAGATTGTGCAGTTAGTATATTACATTAATGTACTGTTAACTTGATGTTTGGGTCAGATAGTGTCTTCTGCACGGACGTCCATGTAGCTGCCACTTCTCTTTTCCATGCACCAAACTTACCGTAAGCGTAACCAAGCTGTGGGTCGTGACTGGCTCAACACTCACACCTAGTGGGAAAACAGTAAACGACACATGGCACAGGACAGTTGATGCCTGGAGCCTGAGGGAGTGTGGCTCTCTACTGCCTGCCTGGCTGAGCTGTGGTGAGGCAGAGAGGATGAACTCAATAGAGAGAATCACATTCTGTAGGACAGCATGCGATTTTCCTTTCAATCCTGAAAATCCTTGTAGCTAGAAAAAAGAACACCTGACAAGGTTGAACATTTGACATTTTATTCATTCAGCACACACTCTCATACAGTAAGTAAGTAAGTCTAAATATTCTTATAAAAGAGAAACGGGACAACCACCAACTCAGTAATAGTAATAATGCATTCATCAATAAAGTAGCTATAAACAAATTCCTATTCATGACTTAGTTTTATTGAGTGTTACCTTCCATAGCTTGTGTAAATGTTTTTGGAGGGGAATAGATGTGTAGTGTTTTTATGTCTTACAGTGGAAAATCATTCTAAGGGTACTACTACATCTCTGTGAATGAATCAATCACTGAAACTGCCACTTCAACCAGTAAAGAAAGTGGATCAAGCCCCGTTTCTTGTAACCGTCACTGAATATGAATGAGAAAGTGCCATTGGTCCGTGCCAAGTATGAGGTCTTTGAATAAACTAGACTATGTTGGACACAGACGCTATGTGTTTGGTACCAAGTGTTGTTGGCGCCAATCCTTTTGTAAGGGACTATCACCACAAAACTTAGGAGCCGTCCCCAATGATATCATCTTTCTACTGTCAACATTCCCTCTGTACTTCTTTCAGAGTCGCACTGAAAAGGAAGTAACTGCTACAGACAGCACAATTTTGGTATCTGCTCCAGGGAAATAATTGGGGAAACCATGTATTGTCATAAAACATCTTAAATTGCAGAGAAATAATATAAATACTGCGGAACATTCTAAATCTCTTAATCCACTTCAGATGAAGCAACTACTTTTGAATACGAAGTACAATACTGAACTCTGATTGGAACATCAATATGTCTTGCTCTGAGCTGTTGCATAGAAACACTGATATCCTCACCTCTCTTCTTCATGTATAACACCCGTTAAATACACATAATGAATGGTTTTGTTTTTTAAAACTCTTTAACCTACTTTAACTACTGTACCAGTACATGCAAATGACCACAGGTGAGCGTGCACTGTAAAAAAGGAAGTAGTCGCCATCTCTTGTGGAGAAAATCATGGACTAAACTGATAAATTGAGTGGGGGGGTTAAATGCACTTGTCACCTCTCGTTGTGAAAACAATTATGGAATCATTTGATAAATATTGGGAGGGACAAATTGGGCTTTTGGGATGTTGAGTGGGACATTTTCTCCTGTTATCCAAATAGCGACGCTGTCCTTGGAAGGCTGTATGGGGTTGATGTAATTAGCTCAGTGGGAAACTGGAGCTGAGGAGCGAGTAGAGGCCCCTTACACCTGCAGAAGACCATAGACCATAAGCTGAATAATTCACACAGGAAAGCTGGGTGGCGAAGGCCTTCTAGCGCTTTCCCCACAGCTGGAACACATGCTTGCATTGGAAAAGGAACAAACACACACACACACACACACATGCACACAAACAGTATCTCCACACGGCTCCTCCAACACCTTGTTTACCAGGATGACTGGTGTTGTCTTTCTTTCCATCGTGCAAGAGGAACCCAGTGCCTTGTTTTTCTCCTTGTGTGGGTGACGAGCGCGTGGGAAACCTGATCACATTCAATAATTCATGGCCAACACTGAAACTTCTTCACCTCTCCCTCACGATTAGTCCCCAGGTGACCTCTAACCTCATGCTGCTTAGTTACTTTAACGTAACTAACTCTCTCTCGCAGCACACGAGTAACAGAGCGTGTTTATGCATAGCTAACTTTGTGGGCCGAGACAGGGGATAGCCGATGGAGTCCAAATGACATCTACACATCCAATGACCACAGAGTTTAATGGGAATACAGCACTGGAAGAGGTATTTGAGGCGCAGGTGTCAGGTGTCATTAAATGGAGTCAATAAGTCAGTTGGCTTCAATGCACTTTGTCTCAATTTCCCTAGTGAAGCTGTGACACTATAGGCTATTGGTTAACTGTTTGGTCATAAATCTTTAGTCCTGGCAGAGAGCATTGGGCATTCATTCATCTACTGGAAAGATGAGCTGATTAATGTGAAATGGAGGTCCTGGTGAAATCTCAGGGCACGGCTAATCCTAGTATCGCACAGTTTTAGCCCCTCTGAGTCCTGACCCCCCTGCGCTTGTACAGACAGCAGAAGAAGGTACTGTGTGTGTGTGTGTGTGTGTGTGTGTGTGTGTGTGTGTGTGTGTGTGTGTGTGTGTGTGTGTGTGTGTGTGTGTGTGTGTGTGTGTGTGTGTGTGTGTGTGTGTGTGTGTGTGTGTGTGTGTGTGTGTGTGTGTGTGTGTGTGTGTGTGTGTGTGTGTGTGTGTGTGTGTGCGTGGATACTAGGCGTGAGTGTTTGTATCTATGCATGTGTGTGTGGTCGGTATGGGTGTGGTTAATGTGCGTAGTCTGTAGGGCAGTACCATTTGACAAATGTTATTAAACCAGGTAGCTTGTGAAACCTGGTTGAGAATGTTTCTCGCTGACATGGCAATACAACACACTAGTTCTTCTAGATCAGATAACCGGTTCCTCTGCACGGGATGAACGCAGTGACAGTTCAACCAATCTAAGATCACCTCAGGACAAGTGAAGAGTACAGTTTGTTCCCATTATTTTGGTTGTTTGCTATGAGGCCTCTTCCATCGGATATATGACACACATAACGCCACACCCTCAGACCACAAAAACACATCAGCTGTTTTGCATACCTGCTCACTTAAATATAGTCTCTGTCAATTTAAAAAGTGAAACTTTCATTTTACGTCGTACAAAATGTATACAGTATTACTTGGTTCATAGCCTGTGAGAGGGCTGAGTTTGGCTGGGGAATACCTGTTACTAGCATTGCTGCCGTGACTAATAACAAGCTACTGACCTATTATACATCATAACATTCAACACCAATCAGCATTATCTAGCATGCTCTGCTAGCCACATAGTGGAATGTAATGCAACGGGTCTCCCATTGTTTATAATTGAGACCAATTAGAGATTCTCCAGCTATCTCCTGGAATATCCTGCTATTATTACACAACACACCCATGCTGGTAGAATTCACCCCAGGGTGTAGAAGCTACAATCTGCTTATCTTAATGATCATATAAACTCACCTCAATTAGGTTAACTGCCTTGCATCTATGGGCTAGCTAATGTAAATTATTAGATTGGAAAAACTGGTAATTACAAGGTAATCACTGCTAACACGAGACAAATGAGTATGCGAAATACATACACACACAGAAAGTCTTCAGGCAGTAGTTCCATTTCCTCCTGTTGACTGTCAGATTGGCACATTCTGATAGTAACTAATAGGTACAGTAGGTATCTTTGGTAACCACAATGCAAGACCGTTAGTAAAGAACCCAAACACATCAAGGATGTTAAGTTCTGGTGGTTAAAATGCGGGGGAGAGCAGTAGGCATCTGCAGTCCACGGTAATCATAGCTGACGTTTGTCACGCAGAGCCAAGATTGAAAGAAACGACCCCCCGTACTGTCACACACGCAAAACCTCCCTTTGTCTCATCACTGTCATGGAGACTGTAATGAATAAGACACTAAAGTATCCGGCCTTGTGTTTGGGCCACCTCATCACTTGGGAGCTAAACTTGAAAGAAGACAGCTATTGAAAAGGAGAAGAAATCAAAGAGTGTCATGGGACTGTAAGTGGAATTTCAATGTTATGGAAAGATATCAACATGAGTAAAACCTACAACAAACACCAGTAAAGTATAGTCTTCTAAAACAGTGGAACAAAGACATTTAATGAGGTTATATAAACTGAATAAATACAAAGGGAGCCCAAAACGATGTGAAATAGCATCCAGGGTATCTCCACCAAAGCTCTTGTTTTTCAGTACACAGCAGCCGAGGCGACAGACGTAGTAAAGTGTTTGTTTTCGGGGCCAGTCCTAAGCCTTCAGACTACCCAATTCCCCTGACGTCTGCTTCGGTTCTCATGGGTGGGATGGGAACACACACACAAATAAATACATAAACACACATGTTTTAGGACGCACACAAACACCTGTATGCGTACCGTCCGTATTCAGCACCATGCCACCACCACCACGCAGTGGCCACAGGGAAAACAATAATTGTGACAGCAACCCAAACCCTGTAGAACAGTAAGAGCATCCCCATGGAATGTGGCACTGGTGCTGGCTGACGCCACGCTAAGCCACCCCAGTCCTGCTGAGGAGTATACTTTTGCAAGAGCTGTCGTCTACGTCTGGCCGTGACAATCATGAGAAAATCACCAGGTGCCTGGAGGCAGATCTCCCAGGTTACAGGCAAGCTTGTTGACACATGCAAAATCCCTTCTCTTTCTTTCTCTGCCACAGATCAGGCCGGGCTTCACCCGAAAAACACGGTGAGACACCGTAAAACGCCCTGTCTTCACCGCAGACATCAGTCAGACACCGCCGACCAACCCGGAGCAAAGTCAGACTTGTCGGGTCACGTGGCCCAGTGGCACCGCCCGCTTGGAGCCTGAGCAATGTGGGAGTGTGCGTGTGTACGTGAAGCCACATGAACAAACACACAGGTATGCGCGTACGCATGCATCCACACATTCAAACACACACCTCCAGCAGTGGAAGTCATGGTAGCAGTCAGTCTGGCCCTGTGGGTTCTGAAGCCTTGGGGCCTCATTGGGTTTACTGAAATACCGAAGATTTTCATCCCAAACCAAATTTAGCACAGGTGACGCCAATCATTACTAAGCTGAAACGCTAACTCGGCGTAGTCGCAACTGGGGTTGGACGAAAAATGTACAGAATTGCGGCTCGCGGGAGTAGGAATGAGTATCGCTGGTCTAGCGGGCCTCAACCAGGCCTGCTGAAGGAGAGATGCTGCTGACAGATGAGCCGGTGAGCATTCCACTGGCAGGTGACTGGAGCAGCACTCATTTGATCTGCTAAAGAGTGCAGAAAGAGTAGGAAGGCCCTAAGAAAATACTGTCTATGGCAGGACCGATTTATGTCACCAGTGACAATCTGCCTTGTAAGGAAATATTGCTCCTCAGTAGCTATTTACAACTAAAAAACAATTCTGGAAAATACTTTCATACATATAAAGAAAACGACATCAATTTTGACCACCATCGTTGCTTGTCTTTGTTGTAAGGCAGGGATAATGTTGCAACATATGACAGCTATATATTTAAACTATTTGTCTTTTCAAGAGAACATTGGGTTTATTACAAGACTCATGGCTTTGCTGACCACAAAAAACCCAGCTGTAACAGAGACCATTCTCAAAGACCCAAAGAACATGGCCCATTGTTTCTAGTCAAAAACCCTGCTACATTTAAAGTAGGCAGAGGAAAAAAAAGCTTTTCTATTTCAGTGGTGAGTTTGACATTACTATTTGTTATGCAGCTATGGTGACAGAGAGAGTGCAGATACTGTGCCTAGGAAACATGGACAAGTCCAGTCGTGGGTGAAATGGAGATTTATAAAACAGTGTTGTAATTACAAAAGACGTCCTATGACACCAGTACTGTAGCAGGGCCAGTGCCAAAACAGGTTTTCACCACAGAGGCTGTGCCAAACTCTTCATCCTTGGGGGATGTTGAGTTCCATCAACACAACCTTTCGTGTTTGTTTTGAAATCCCTGTTATCTGTCAGAGGCCAGTTAGAACAATACCTCCCAGCAAGTTAACACCTCAACTATAACGTTTCAAATAATGGTCGGTTTTGTTTCAATTCAACTCAACCCCACCGACGTCGCTGAACACCAAAGGACATTTACTTGTTTAGTGTTGTGCCTTAGCCGGCTGGCTGTGTGTTTTCTTGGAAATTGTCACCGAGGTGTTTTGGTGAATTCTAGTGTTGTGACACCAGTCTTTCTGGTGAGCATGTTATTGCATCACCCATTGTCCTCGCAAACAAGGTCATCTAGTATTTCCTGTTGCTTGGCCTTACTATACTACACCATTCTGACTGCAGAGATTTTGAGTTGGGGCGGCGTTTCTGTGTGCGTGCAAGCTCATGCAAGTGTGTAGTGTGTGTAGGGGGGTAGTGAATGTTAGGTTGTGGAAGTTAGGTGTTTCAGGCACCGCCCTGCCTGACTTCCAGACACACCAGCTTCACACAACCACAGAACCTGGTTTCCCCTTTAACACCACTCAGTTTCCAGCGCCAGATTCAACAGAACATCCAAGAAACACCCACAAGCTCCCACTGTTCTTTTGTACGTGGCTCCCAGGCGTTGTGTAAGGAGAGCTTTAGCACAGTGCCAAGCTGTCCACATAGGTTTCAAGCTACGGCTACGCAGCTGGCTGACTGTTGTCTGGGAGTCCAATGGATATTGGCCTAAACAGTACATGTGATGTCACCGTCAGCTGGGAGTTCCTTCTCTCATAGTGCTCAATAGCAAGACCATTCAAGCAGTGTTGGTCACCTGCAAAAAAATAAACTGAGGTCATCCGGCAAATGAGCATAACATAACACTCTGACCTGACTGACATCAATGTTTAACCTGCAGTGTGGAAAAAAACTGAATATCTTAGCATGGATGCCTAGAAGCAAGAAATGCAGTGACATTTCAAGTCTGTCACACCCACTAGACAGAGTTGTCAGTATGACGCAGCCGAGGCCGGTGGATCTTAATTGGGGACGCTGGGCTTGCATTACCGTCCAGACTGGGTGAAACGGAACAACATCAAACAGTGGGTTTGATGCGCTACACACCGTTTCATTCACTCTGCACCCAAGCGTAATGCGAGCCCAGCATTTATTTAATTATTCCTCCATTCCAGCATGATGCACATTTGTTTCTCTAGACAGGTGAATGTCTGTATTTGGTAATGTTAACCATCCTACCGATCCTACCAATCCTAGACTTTGAAAATATCATTTATAGAATTGCCTTTACATCCCCCCTGAAAAGATTAGACATAGTTTCGTCACCAATGCCCCATTTTACACCCACCACTACAAACTAAATGCACTAGTGGGTTGGTCCTCACCACACACTTGATGTCTGACACACTGGTATTACCTCATATAAGTCAATTCTAAGCAAAACCCCTTTGTAACTAAACTCTCTTCTCACCATTGCCCTACCCACCCGTAACCTGCACTCAAACAGGTACAGTACATCTCCCTAGTCACCCCAAAAGCCCATACCTCCTTTGGCCGAAACTTCTTCCAGTTTGCAGCACATACGACTGGAATGAACTACAAAAGATTCTGAAACTTGTGAACACCATCTCCCTCACCACCTTTAAATCACGAGTATCAGAGCTTCTGTCTGATCATTGCACATGCTAAGCCCCCCTCACATGAACACCACACTACCTCTGCCCATCTGCTCTAGTGCCTTAATATTCCCTATGGTGTCTTAGCACGCACTGATCTGCACAGTATCTTATTTATTATCTGCCATTTGCAGAATATCCTCTTGCATAGCTATGCTCAAGTGTTAATTACTCCATTGTATTTGCCTTGCCACTTTACAAACCAACTGGATCTACATCTCTAATACAGACTCTGTTGCATTAGTTGAACATATGCCTACATTGTTTACTCAGAAGTTCTGCAACTTGTTTTTTAGTATTTTTATTCCCCTGTTTAATTCATGTGTAACTTTGTGTCATCTTGCATCCTCTTCACTTTATCTTGGCCAGGTCGCCGTTTCAAATGAGAAATTGTTCTCAATGGGCCCACATGGTTAAATAAACGTTAAATAAAAAATAAAAAAATGCCTAAACTTAACTTCAATAAGTTAAGTTTTTTATAATAATGTTATTCTTTAATAATGTTATTCTATAATAATGTTATTCTTTTTATTAAGATTAACAAAATGCACATCACATCCACCCCATATCCACCCACTGCCCACCAAGCACAACACCCCCCAAACTCCCCCACAAAAAACCCAGCCCACAAAGAAAGCATAACTGTACGTACACACCGCCACAGACTTGAGCTTCCAAAGTTACCGGAAGTCATTCATTTTCAATGGAAGCCAGCTTCTCTCAGCTGCAAGGACCGGCAAATCAGTCGGCGTCGCGTTTTGGGTGTGTTGAGCGACCAGAGCGTCAAGCAGAAAAGTTTAAGTTTGTTCAACTTTATGGTAATGAGCTATGACACGGTTCAGCGGCTAATGACCAGCAACCAATTGAAATATAGACATCCTTTGCGCTGGCTGATCCCAGAGAAACATTCGATGTAAACTTTCATTCTAACCAAAACATTAGTTCCGAGAAAATGGAGGAAAAGCTCATTATCACTGTTGCTGCATTCTCTATAAATTATGACATGACTTTGTTTGCATAAAGGGACCAGTAAAAAAAAAACGAGGCATGGGATAAAATAGCGGGGATAGTTGGTGTCTCCGATGAGTTAGTGAAGTGCAATTCATTTGCTCACAATATATTTAAGTAGGCTATGTATGCTAGTCCTGCCCTATTTTACAGTCTGATCATACAACGTCAGAGCGGCCAAAACGCCCAAAGCGTCAAAAGCATCCCAATACTTTTTTGACAAGCGTCTGAGACAGGGCGTCCAGATCTTCTTTGGAAGCTCAAGTCCATGGCGGTGTGTACGTACAGTAAGGCAAATAAATGAAAGAACATACAATAAAAACACCCACAAACAGACCAGGAAAAGAACAAGGAAAGTTAAAAAGGAAAAGTTTAAGTAAACACTTTTGTTTTAAATAGACTATAGGCTAATATCTGCTGGAACTACTCAAGGAGTCTCTAGAGGCCCTCAAAGTAAGAAATAAAAAGCTGCCACATGTGAACAACAACCCTGGTGGAACTCCGTAGAGAGTACTTAATTTTCTCTATCTGCAGGAGGAACATAACATCTCTGAGCCAATCAGAAACTGAGGGGGGCTGGGAGGACTTCCACTGAAGGAGAATTCTGCATCAAGCTAATAGTGTAGTGAAAGCAACAGTGTCTCCATGTTAGGAGTCGAATGAGTGTAAGTATTCCAGAACACCAAAAACAGCTATCGGGGACAAAGGAGCAGGCAAATTTGAAGAACTTGGACCTGGAACATGAAGGCCCAGTAGTAAAACACCTGATAAAGCTGACACAGGGAGGTATCACATCTATCACAAACGTCAACCACTGTAGGGTTAATTATTCTTTAATAGGTCAAGAAACTATTAGAGCTTGAGATATCTGCACAAACCCGATGGGACCGACCCTTATCCCGTCGGGTTCAGGTTGATCAGTCTAAATTTCTCACATATTTCACCAGGCACGTTGGGTTAGGGCCGGGTTCGGTCTGTAAATGTATTACGGTAATAAAAAATATACAAAAACATACTTTTATATTGCAACCTTTTTAGTAGCTAACTTGGTTAATTTAAGCAACTCCTATATATCTCAGTCAAATCGTTTCCTGTTCCTGCGCTTTTTGATTTGATGATGGTATTTAGAGAGAAATACGAAATCGTTCTGGCGATTACAGTTTGTCAGCCAAGGAAAAGAAACGTAAATCAGAGGTGTGGAAACACTTTGACAATGTGCATGATCATACTAATACACCGGTGGGTTATGTGCAATGTGAAAGTTGCCACAGTCTGTTTAAGTATGAGAGCATCCCAAACTGAACTTGACCTGTCTCAAAATGAAAGTGGAGACTGCTTATCGCGAATCATTCCTACAAATGCTGTTTTAAGAATTTGCTTATACAGTGATCAATTAGTCAGGTAATAATGTTAATATTGGGTCTTGTCATCCATATCAACATTTAAAGAATAATAAAATAAAGGTGTAGCCTAATGGTCTCCCCTAGAGAGAGATAGGCTATAGGCTAGAGAGATACAGTAAGTGGTTTTTCTCCTGTGTGTACCGTTTCATGTTCGTTCACTGCTATTCTGGCCTTTCATTACCGATTACAATCACTTTAGTCTAGTTTAGTGTCAAATCATGTAGGCTAGTATCATTGTCCAATAGATAGTTTCCAATCTAATCCAATCTAATCTATCCCAGCATTCATTCATTCACAATTTTTTATTGTATTTAAGTCCGTCATTGTATCATGTTGCAGTCTGTGAAGTTGTCTTTGTTAAATAATATAGCCTCGTTTTTACCACACGTGGCTTTTTAATTTTGTAAATGTTTATCTTTAATAAAACAATGGTAATTTTTGCCATTCCTTGCGCATTTTTCTATTCAAAATGTCAGGCTGGAAATCAATTCGGGCTTCAAAAAGGTGCCGATTCAGTCTTGGGTTCGGACAGATCTGTGTCGGGTTCGGTCAGTGTCGGGTTAACATTTTCAGGACTGATTAAAGCTCTACAAGAAACACTTTCCCCTTTTAAGAACTATTATTTTCACTTTAAGAGCCTACTGTGTACCTAAAAGTTCTTTACCTGTTCATGGTTTCACCTGGAACCCTCAGATCCAACAAACCCTCAGATCCCTTTTTTTTAGAGTGTAACTCCAGATAAGATATTTGGTTTCCTCACAACTTTCTGGCTTTCACACTTTACTGTACCTCCTAACCAGGCCCGGGAAGATCTATTTACTATTTTTGCCCAACAGAAAGCAGAAATCTCTCAGGTCTATTAATGTATTATGTCATTTGACAATCACTCCACCAACAATGCAAAATCTGCCTGGGAGTGGGAAATGGGTGTTGCATTTATGGGGGAGTGGTGGCATGGCCGTCTCAGACCTGTTTAAGGTGGTTCACAGAGTTCACTTCTTCAAGTCCTGAAATGTAATGTACTATGATTGATGTTTGTGACAGATGTTCTGCCGCCCTGTGTCACCTTTATCATATGCTTTTTATGTGCCCTAAGAGAGACTACTGAGACTGTCTTCCAGATCTTAAACAAAGTACTTGAAATTCACCTGCTCCCCTGATGGCTGATGGCTGTTTTTGGTGTTCCGGAAGACTTGCTCTCATTCAACCCCAAACATGCAGGGCAGTTGTCTGTTTGGTGGGAGGGATGATGGGTTCAGCAGAGGAGAAAAGGGAGTGGTATAAATATATTGTGCATTTTGTGTCTGCAACCTTTTGGTTTCCATTACTTTTGTGCTTAATGTAATGGAATAACATTCAAAACCATTGATAAAAATGAAAAAAACTAAGCATCATGCATCCGCCAGAATTGGAAGAAAACATGCTCCACAGTCAATCTCTTCACTTTGCTAATCTTTAACAAGACCAAGAATCAGGCAAAGTGCACCAATCAATCCATTTAGGATCACACCAAACAGACATGCCTTCACTACTATGGTTGGCACACAACCTGTTAGTTCGATTGTTAGGGGTAGTCTTTTCCAATTGAGGACCATTGCAAAATTAAAATCCTTCCTCTCCCGTAATGATTTGGAGAACGTTATACATTCTCTCATTTCATCCAGACTTGATTACTGTAGCTCATTCTACTCTGGAGTTTGCCAGTCATCTACACTCACATAAAGGATTATTAGGAACACCATACTAATAATGTGTTTGACCCCCTTTCTGAACTGCCTTAATTCTACGTGGCATTGATTCAACAAGGTGCTGAAAGCATTCTTTAGAAACTTTGGCCCATATTGATAGGATAGCATCTTGCAGTTGATGGAGATTTGTTGGATGCACATCCAGGGCACGAAGCTCCCGTTCCACCACATCCCAAAGATGCTCTATTGGGTTGAAATCTGGTGACTGTGGGGGCCATTTTAGTACAGTGAACTCATTGTCATGTTCAAGAAACCAATTTGAAATGATTCGAGCTTTGTGACATGGTGCATTATCCTGCTGGAAGTAGCCGTCAGAGGATGGGTACATGGTGGCCATAAAGGGATGGACATGGTCAGAAACATTGCTCAGGTAGGTTGTGGCATTTAAAAGATCCCCAATTGGCACTAAAGGGCCTAAAGTGTGCCAAGAAAACATCCCCCAAA
This sequence comes from Umbra pygmaea, assembly GCA_016801145.1. NCBI lineage: Eukaryota > Metazoa > Chordata > Actinopteri > Esociformes > Umbridae > Umbra > Umbra pygmaea. The sequence continues at coordinate 26,389 of JACXGM010001207.1, forward strand.
CCATTACACCACCACCACCAGCCTGCACAGTGGTAACAAGACATGATGGATCCATGTTCTCATTCTGTTTACGCCAAATTCTGACTCTACCATCTGAATGTCTCAACAGAAATCGAGACTCATCAGACCAGGCAACATTTGCTTATGCCATCCACCTAAATTCCCAGCAAGCCTGACGGTTGTATCAAATGCTGCTTCCAGATGATTGCACTTTCTATTTGTTTAATGTGCCACCTTGGGATGTTCTGTAAAAAAATGCACATCACTTGCAAAACAGTACAGAATTATACACCGATCAGCCATAACATTATGACCTGCGTGATATTGTGCAGGTCCCCCTTTTCCCACCAAAACAGCAGCCCCATATGCAACAAACTGTAATGCACTGTGTTCTGACACCTTTCTATCAGAACCAGCATTAACTTTTTTAGCAATTTACAGTAGCTTGTGTGTTGGATCGGACCACATGGGTCCAGCCTTCGCTCCCAACATGCATCAATGAGCTTTGGCCACGCATGACCCTTTTTCCGGTTCACCTCTTTTCCTACCTTGGATTACTTTTGATAGGTACTGACCACTGCAGACCGGGAACACCCCAAAAAAGCTGCAGTTTTGGAGATGCTCTGACCCAGTCATCTAGCCATCACAATGTGGTTGTTGTCAAAGTCGCTCAAATCCTTACGCATGCCCATTTTTCCTGCTTCTTCATTTTGTCCTCTAAGTTGTACCATACAAAATGCATGTCTTTGTATAGTAATATGCTTTATATCAAGAAAGTAGTATATTACTGAAAATGTCCCTGTAAATTTACAGCAATTTTTACTGTGGTACTGTATAGCAGTGACATCATCACATTCTGTTGGAAAAAGCTTTGTGTGTTTGTGCTAGAGACTGACAGTTTGTTTTACAGTGTCTGCCTGACAAATGTGCTGTAGGTAATTTATATTGAATTGTATATGGCTTCAAAATGTCTAGATAACTGTATGAGCTACAGACAAGAAAGTTACTTATTCCAAAAGTAGAGAATCAATTCTTACGGTTCTGGCAATAAATTAAGGATAAATATTTTAGAAAACTTAAAATTTTTTGATTGTCATAGCTATAATTAAAAAAGTAAGGTGGAGTCACGTGATTTATTTGAATTTCAAATGGGGTCAACATTTTGGGAACCCCTAATTTATTACAACATTGTGTTATTGTTTATTAATCACTGTAAATTGTGGTAGCCAGCCCCTTTGTTAGTTGTCATAATGTATGGGATTGGTATCCCAATGTTTGCTAGTAGCTTACTCCTTTGTTTGCTAGTAGCTTACTCCTTTTGTCCCATACATATATGTGCACCTCGGATTTCTGTATAATTTTCTGCCTGTATTTATGTGTGTTTATGACAAACATTTGAAATAAGAAAGTATTTTTGATTACATAATTACCACCACATTTTGATTGGATGACAAAAGGTGATTAAGTTTTCTGGGAAGGCAGCTCTTTTTAGCACAAACCCTGAAATGCTCACTATGTACAGCAGTGTATAATATTCTGGCAGTAACAATGTTTTTACCAACCCCATGCTCCATGTGGCAACCATCCCCAACACATCCCAAATGCCTATTAAAATGTTTCTTAAAGGGATATTTAATTTTTTAGCATGTTGGACATTCTCCATGTACTTTCAATGTCAAAGCCTCATCCAGATAGTTATTTTGGGGAAAGTTCCATTTCTGAGTTTTATTTGTCTGTCTTGTTGCAAGCACAAGCCATATGCTGCAATAGACAGACTCACGGCAAAATGTGCTCTGAACCATTACCACATTAAAGTCTAACAACAAATGTTTTTAGGGGTCTTGAACCTTATTTTTTTAAAGATTAGTTTGGTGAGTATTTTTATTATTTTACTTGGCAGGACAATAGGAAGCAGAGGACATGAAGACGGGGCACAAACAGTGGCTGAACCAGGGCCTGAACCCCCAATGCTGGGAGACATGCTTCAGAGTTGAGAGCTCAGACCGCCACATCAAACTCCGGCACAACAGTTGTGCCTTCGATGGAAAAATTATATCTTATTGTTTGAAAGACCCCTGAACACGTTTGTTTTTAGAATATTATGTGGAGCCAGTTTAGAACAAGTTTTTTGGTGTGTCCATCCAGTGAAGTATGTTAATTATGCAAGAAAGGAGAGAAATATCTCCATGATGCCTCAACAAGTGAAGTCAGTGGAGTATAACATATAACATGTTGACCCAGCTAGTTCCAGCTTGAAAGGATGTTAAGCTTAAAACTTATTTACAATGTCTTCAAAAGGCCTTTTTGTAAACACTCCATAAATGTGTTACATAACATTTATAATCATATGCCACATGTTATAGAGGATTCATAAACATTGTATACCTATGTGACATATAGTTCAATGTTAAATGTCAGTTAACCCACTATGTCAAATATAATATAAACCTGTTTTATAAAACATGGAATAGAAAATACTTAAACCTCACCTATATGCCTTTGTTCAAAAGTACATTGACTCCACAAACATTTTTGTTTTAGGACTAGTAGATGTTAGCAACTAGCATATTGAATTCAGGGGTTGAAACAAACAACTTAAATAATACATAATATAGAAAATACTTGCATAGCTAAATCAATATTTCAAAATATTGAACTAGTAAGGAATGCATATTATGAACAAAATAAAATGTATTTTCAGATTGGTTATATTTTCCCTGTATTGATCCTGTGTTCAATATAAACATATGCTATGTGGCCAAATGTATGTGGACACCTGACCATAACACCCATACAAGCTTCTTGGACATCCCATTCCAAAATCAATGGCATTATAACACTATAATAGCTACCATTCTTCTACAGTAGGAAGGCTTTCAACAAGACTTTGGACTGTGTCCGTGGGAATTTGTGCCCATTCAGCGAAAAGAGCATTGATGACAGCAGTCACTGATGTTGAATGAGGAAGCCTGACTTTCAATCATTGTTCCAATTGATCCCAGATGTTCAATGGGGTTGAGGTCTGGGCTCTGTATAGGCCACCAGAGTTCCTCCACACCAAACTCGTCAAACCATGTCCCCGCTTTGTGCACAGGGACACAGTCATGCTGGAACAGGAAAAGGCCTTTCCCAAAGTGTAGCTACAAATTTGGAAGTATCCAATTGTCTAAAATGTCTTCCTGTAGCATTGAGATGACCTTTCACTGGAACTAAGGGGCCTAGCCCAAACCCTGAAAAACAGCCCCAGACCAGACCATAATCCCTCCTACACCATTAGTAGAGGTGTCCACATACTTTTGGTCATATACACTATCTGGGAAAGTCAGAGAACTCATGGTCAGGCTCAACCCATAACCATCATTATGTAGACTCTCCTGCAATGCAGTGACTTAGACAACTTTGCCACGCTGACCCCAAACAAATTATTTAATATTTTTAATTTTCAAAGATAATTTTCTGCTAAATTGTATTATCTGTGAATATAACATCTTCATAAATTGCAGATAATTTGTGTTAGGATTTTATTTAATTGGTCCCTCCCTGCCTTGCTGATTCACACTGCGTTCTCCTGACTAGTGATCACAGTAGGCCATAGGTTGTGGTAGCGTGAATGTGGGGCAAGCCCCTCTGTCACAATGCAATATCAATTGTATGTGGGAAAATATTAATATGCATGCTCAGAGCATTCAAAGAAGATCACACAAATTTGAGACCAAGTGGGGCAGACAGCCCGTAGCCCCAAGACAGCGGCATTTCATACTTCAAAGTGTCTGGCACCAACATTAGTGAGGAAGAGGAGCGAAGGGGAGATTGTCGCAGGTTGTTTTGTGGATCTGGAGAACGCGTATGACTGGGTATCCCGGGAGATACTGTGGGAGGTGCTGAGGGAGTATGGGTGAGGGGGTCTCTTCTCAGGTCCATCCAATCTCTGTACGCATAAAAGCGAGAGGTGTGTCCGTGTTCTCTGCAGTCAGTTGGATTCTTTCCCGGGGGGGTGGGCCTTCGACAGGGCTGCGCTTTGTCACCAATCCTTTGTGTGATATTCATGGACAGGATATCGAGGCGTAGTCGTGGTGGGGAGGGGTTGCAGTTCGTTGGGCTGAGGATCTCATCACTGTTGTTTGCAAATGACGTGGTCCTGATGGCATCATCGGTCAGTGACCTTCAGTCCTCACTGGATCAATTCACAGCTGAGTGTGAAGCAGCTGGGATGAGGATTAGCACCGCTAAATCTGAGAGAGCTTGACCGGAGAATCGGAGTAGCAGGGGCAGTGTTGCATTCGCTTTACTGCACCATTGCGACGAAAAGAGAGCTACCGGTCAACCTCCGTTCCTACCCTCACCTATGCTCATGAAGGCTGGGTCATGACATAAAGAACGAGATTGCATGTACAAGGGGCCAAAATTGGTTTTCTCAAGACTCCATAGGGTGAGAAGCTCAGTCATCCGTGAGGAGCTCAGAGTAGAGCCGCTGCTTCTTCATGTAGAAAGGAGCCCGTTCAGATTGTTTGGGCATCTGGAAAGGATGCCCCCTGTGCGCCTCCCTGGGGAGGCGTTTCAGGCACGTCCAGCTGGGAGGAGGCCTTGGGGAAGACCCAGGACTAAGATTATATCTCCACACTGGCCTGGGAACGCCTCGAAATCCCCCAGTATGAGCTGGTTAATGTGGCCAGGGAAAGGAAAGTCTGGGGTTCCCTGCTAGAACTGCTGCCCCTGCGACCCAACCCCAGATAAGCGGTTGAAGATGAGATGAAATAGTCCACCTTGTTTATTCTACACTTGCCCACTTGTATATGTCATATTGGACATAAAGAATTATGTCACATTATTTACACACACCGGCCACTTCATTAGGTACCCCTGATCAACTGCTTGTTATTGCAAATATCTAATCAGTAAATCACGTGTCAGCCAGTCAATGCATTTAGACATATAGACATTATCACATCGGGGAAGAAAGGTGATTTAATTGACTTGCGTGGCATGGTTGTTGATGCCAGACATGCTGGTTTGAGTATTTCAGAAAGTACTGTTCTACTGGGATTTTCTCCCACAAACATATCTAGGGTTTACAGAGAATAGTCAGAAAAATTGAAGATATTTAGTGAGTGGCAGGTCTCTGGACAAAATGCTTTGTTTATGGCAGAGTTCAGAAGTAACTCAAACACTTGTTGCAACCAAGGTATGCAGAAGAACATCTCTGAAAGCACAACACATCAAACCTTGAAGCAGATGGGCTACAGCAGCAGAAGACCACATCGGGTGCTAATTCTGTCAGCTAGGAATAGGAATCTGAGTTAAGAATTTGCACAGGCCCACCAAAATTGGACAATAGAAGATTGGAAAAACATTTCCTCGTCTGATGAGTCTCGATTTCTGCTGTAACATTCAGGTGGTAGGGTCAGAATTTTATGTAAACAACATGAAAGCATGGATCCATCCTGCCCTGTATCAATGGTTCAGGCTGGTGGAGAGGGTGTAATGGTGTGTGGGATATTTTCTTGACACACTCTGGGCCACCAATTGAGCATTGTTTACTGAGTATTGCTGCTTACCATGTCTATCCCTTCGTGACCTACCATGACTTCTATGACTATTTCCAGAAGTATTACATGCCATGTCACAACGCTCACATCATATCAAACTGGTTTCTTGAACATAACAACATCCACTGTATTCAAATGGACTCCACCATTACCAGATCTCAATCCAATCTAGTAACTTGGGGATGTGGTGGAACAGAAGATTCACATCATGGATGTGCAGCCGCCAAATCTGCTGCAACTGCGTGATGCAATAATATCAATATGGACCAAAATCTGAGGAATGTTTCCAGCACCTTGTTGAATCTATGTTATAAAGAATTAAGGCCGTTCTAAAAGAAAATGGGGGTCCAACTCGGTACTAGCAAGGTGTACCTTAAAAAGGGGCCAGTGAGTGTGTGTCACACAGTTATACAATGTTAATGAAACTTTCATGAAGCATTACGTAAAAAAATATTTGTAATACATGTTTGTAGTGCTTAGGAAGGCATTATTCCTTCACCCAAGCAACTTTGTAAAGGTTTGAAATGTAATACTTTCTCTACACTTTTCAATGCATATAAAGGTTCAAGGAGACTCTCTTAATTCAAACAATTATAAGCAAATGCATACTTACTAACACATGTTTTTTAACCTCACCTATGAAAATCACTTTTTCTTAACCTCAATATTATATGCTAAAATAAATTGACCAGGTGGATGAGGTCTTTCAAAGAATTCATTCTTAAAATGATTACACAACTCCATCTAGGCTCATTGTAACAAGTACTGTGACAACCATAGATAGGCTCCTGACATAACACAACATTACACAACATAACACAACACAACCACGCGACACAATGACATCTCAAAGCTTTCAACGAATAAGTCAACAGGTAAGAAACAACTGCAATAATTCTGTCATCGTGTCCGCATATACTTCTACTCCTGCCAAGCATCGTTCCAACACAAACATCCCCTTACATTTTCACACACTGTTTTCCCTGGGGTGTGTAGGAGTATGTGGTATGAGGCCTGCCTGTCAGGTTGTTAGTTACTAGAGGTCCTCTCATGTCCCCAACCGGTCCCCCCTCTCTTTAAAACTTCCAGAACGCCTCCCAGTCTGGGTACTCACAGTCTGTAATTGTGGAGAAGCCACAGCACACAGCTCCAGATATATGTATATATATTCTCTCAGCCTTGTCAAAATAAAGTTTGTGTGCATGGAGAGAATAAATAGGGTTGGTGGCCCTCTCCCCAGTTCGCGGCCTATTTCAGGCTGGGTTCTACCTTACTCCTGTACCTTTAAATATGAAGTAGGATGTGTCACTATATATATATACAGTATATAGTTGTTTCATCTCCTTGAGTACTGACTAACATGATGAGGTTAAATGAATATAGAGGATGTCCAACCTGCCAAGCCAAATAAATACCCCTCATCAAAGCTTCTAGAAGATATATTTTACATGTTAATGTGTTGTTTTTTGTTTAAAAAAGCAAATCAAAATCCAACAGCCACCCAACAGCAAGTGTAGTTTAACTTTTAAAAATACTACATATGTGTTATTAAGAACATGTTTTAGGAGATGCTTTAATTCCAAGTGATTATTTGAATTTATTATACCACATTGTGTTGCGGGAATTAAACCCTCTGTCGCAATAATGCAAGAAACAATCACTACCAACTATGCACCAGGATCTGTCGTGCTAATATACTTTAATAGTGTCTCTTATATATAGATTCTTGTTATTTAACATGCTGCCATACACCTTTTCAGAAGGAAATGACTTATATTAATCAGGAATAAAATTAAACATTCAAAGCAAGATTTTACTAAGACTGTGAAAACATGAAGGAATGTTGGTGTTAATATACTTACATTAAATATTATACTACCTATATTATATTATACTACTAATATACTTACATGAAAAAAGGGTTTGACAATAAGGATTTTGCCAAAAGTTATTTGATGTTTTTAGTGTTTTAATATGGCTTATATTAAAAATGAATATCACTGGGGAACCCCTACTTGGTTTGAATGATCTAATTCTATATCAGTGAGATTTCATTCCCACACACTTGGCCAGAAGGTGGCACAGGAGTGGCTTTGTGAATTAAATGATACATTCTATTACACCATAGAGTTAATTGAAGGGAAAGCGAGATCTGAAAATCAATGTGTCATGTTTTGATGCATTTAATAAAGCCTCATAGCCTCAGTGTCCACATCACTCCCAATGGGCCTTGGATTTGATCATTAGACCAAAGGAAAAGGTTCTCCCTGTTGTCCCTCCAAAATCACTTCCAGCAGATGGTCTCTCATGCAGGGAACGACTTTGTTTAGATTGAAAGTTAAACCAGCAGTCAGGGTCAGTGTGCTGTGCTGCTGACCTATTTAAAACAGCAGACAATTCTTTATTCATTGGTTATGTGTTTTGACATGTACAAATGTTTTACTAGAATGTTTTTCTTTTTTTAAACTTTGGCATCCACCTCACACACCTTATTAAAAAAGCAAGGTATTTTTGTTTAAAAGCTATTATTTTTCTTTATTCAGCACATTAGCAATACATGGACAAAACATGGATCTTCAGAAAATACATAATGTCTTTTTTCTCCCAAGTGCCCAACCACCCCAGTCCAAGCTATTGACAAACCCAATTCCAAAAGTGTTGGGATAGTATGGAAAAAGCTAATATAAAAACAAAGAGGAATGATTTATAAATGTACTTTGACTTGTAGTCAAACAAAAAACATAAAGACAAAGAACAGTACTTGATGTTTTACAGTGCATCTGGCAAGTATTCACAGCGCTTCACTTTTTCCACATTTTGTTATTTTACATTACATCCTTATTCTGAAATGGATTAAAACCATTATTTTCCTCAAAATTCTAAAAACAATACCCAATAATGACAATGTGAAAGAAGTATGTTTGAAATTTATTGAAAATAAAAAACAATAATCGTTTTTTAGCATCCAAAGGGTCAACATTTCAAATAATCAACACAAAACAGCTGTTGTGTTGTCTGGGCTAAAGAGGAAAAGGACCATCCAAGCTTGTCAGCGTCAGGTCCAAAAGCTAGCGTCTGTCATGGTATGGAGGGGTGTCATTGCCCATGGCATGGGTAACTTGCACATCTGTGCGGACAACATAAATGCTGAAAGATGTATATACACATTTTTGAGCAGAAAATGCTCCAAAGACATCGTCTTTCCAGGGACATCCCTTCATTTTCCAGCAGGACAATGCCAACCCACATTCTGCCTGGATTACAGGCACATGGTTGCGTAATCAGGGAGAGCGGTGCTAGCATGGCCTGCCTGCAGTCCAGACCTGTCGCCAACTGAGAATGTGTGGCGAATTATGAAGCACAAAATAAGGCAACGTATGCCCCATAAAGTTGCACAGCTAAAGATGTATAACAGATGAATGGTCGAAAATTCTGCTTGCTAAACTGAACCAACTGGTGTCTTCAGTGCCCAAATGATTAAGTGTTATTTAAATAAAAGGTGATGTTACACAGTGGTAAACAGTTGACTGTCCCAACATTTTTTGAGTGTGTTGAAATGATGTACATGGTCAAAATAAATTACATTCACAAAGTAAAACATCAAATAATGTGTTAATAATGTTTTCAATACAGTACAGGGTGAGTTTAATTTTCAAATTACTTTGTTGTCATTATCCATACTGTCCCAACTTTTTATGAAATGGGGTTGTATTTAATGTTGTTTTAACATTAAATATGTATATTAAAACTGATCCACGGGTTCACTAGGGGGCTCTAATTTTTGTTCTCTAAAGACAAATAGGTGTAAGACATCTGTAGCATTTGTGTACACATTGACAAAATGTTGGGGAACCACTAGAAGGGAATAGTCACACCTGTGTACGGCTTAATAAATACAAATATATTTCAATTATCTATGTATGTAAACTGTAATATTACAAAAACTTATAAGATGCAATCTGTAAATTGTAGCTACTAATGCAAAAGTGACAATGTGAAGTCAAAAATGGAGTATGCTGACTTGTAAAATTCATTGATAATTGCAACATTCTGTAATATTGATTAAACTATTAATTTAGGCAAGGCAAGGCAAGGCAAGTTTATTTATATAGCACATTTCATACACAATGGCAATTCAATGTGCTTTACATAAACAGGAAAACACAAAAATTTAAAACAGATACATTTTATGCACATTTAATCTTACAAATCCACCCCAATAACTGAGGTTTAAAAAAAACATTAGCAATGCAAAATTCCCAGAATGCAGCTTCTGTTCAAACCTGACATGCTAACATGCTTTTGTGTCTTTCATGTTTTATTCTTCATTGCAACAGTAATGCTTTTATTGTCATGGTGATACAGTTAGGTTTTTAAAGACAACCCACGGGTGCGTGCACACTAGAGCCATTTGACGCACTGCCTTCTTTGATCTGCTGTGTTTTTACCGTGTGGACAGATGCCACGCCCCTGGTTTCACACAGCACACACGCCTGTCTGTGTCTACAGTGTGTGTCACCTGTCAAACACAGACATCATCCACCCTAGAGCACACCTGCTAAGGAAATGCACCCACAAACCTGGAGCTATTTCAGTAATGTCAATCAACCACATTTCAAGACTCTTAATTAATGTGAACATATTTAACATTCTCTTCAATTTCCTTTGTTTGTTGAATATACCATTACACACTATATAGACAGAATCCAGTGACATCTTTAGGATTAGTCATTAGAAGGTAAACTTTTCATGGGAATCCTCCCCCAGGTATACTTGCAGCCACTCTGTCCTGCAAGCTAACAAACCCACACCCTGTGAAACACACAGCCAGGGTGATAGATGTCCTGGAAAACAGAATGTTTGCACAACTACTATTGTTTGATATGGTTAGATACGTAGATGCCGTTTTGCATATGAGCGGACAAATCATTTGGCAATTCTGGCAAATGCCATAGGGGCTGGATCTTTGTTATAGAGGGGTGAGCTGGTCAACCATATATGGACACCAGAAGATTGGAAAAACTTTGACAGGTCTGGATGGCAGGAGAAGCAGGCTGCGGAACAGCTTCTTCCCTGCTGCTTTTACCCTCCTGGACACAAACTCTCAGCTGTAAAACCTACCCCCTCCCACATCACCCCACATTGACAGTTCACTGAACTCAACTCTCAAATGTAACACCCACCCCATCATCCCTTATTTACTGTTAACTTCAGGACCTAATTGATGTTTCACTCATTACCAACTGAACTTATTTAGATGCTCAATATATATACTCTAGATACTGTACATACTGTATATTTAATCATAATACTACTGTTTACATACTGCATATATACTTAGTCATCATGCATTTGTAACCATTATCATATATATATATATGATAGGTATATATACCGATGGAGTGCCTACTCCAGGTAGGGAATGAGTCCTTACCCCAAGTGAAGGAGTTCAAATACCTTGGGGTCTTGTTCGCGAGTGAGGGAACAATGGAGCGGGAGATTGGTCAGAGAATCGGCGCAGCGGGGGCGGTATTA
>JACXGM010001207.1:37569-57718 GCA_016801145.1 Umbra pygmaea
GCTGGGAGGAGGCCTCGGGGAAGACCCAGGACTAGGTGGCGGGATTATATCTCCAACCTGGCCTGGGAACGCCTCGGGATCCCCCAGTCGGAGCTGGTTAATGTGGCTCGGGAAAAGGACGTTTGGGGTCCCCTGCTGGAGCTGCTGCCCCCGCGACCCGATCTCGGATAAGCGGTTGAAAATGGATGGATGGATGGATATCATATATATTACTTGAACTATACTGTACATATACTGCTCATATACTGTACATAGTGTATAATAATTCTACCGTTTACATATACTTACTCATCATGTATTTCTTCTCAGCATCATGTGGACTAATATATGCACCGTTGCTACTCTTTTGCACAGTCTGGGTTAGATGTTAAACTACTATTTCATTGCCATGGTTTTGAACTCTGTTCAATGACAATAAAGTTGAATCTAATCTAAACATAGGATCTCCCCTGATACCTCTAAATATGAAAATGATCTAACTAAATAGGAGACTAAATATTTTACTGTGATTTGCCCTGTGCTCCAACCTGCATAGCTACTCGTGACTCTGAGTCTGTTTAATCCATACCTGTTTTTAATTATTCTGGGATGTTCAGAGTTTCTGTACATATTTCCCAAGCCCATCCAAATCTGTTCTGACCTTTTAAGGAAAGAATGAAGTAACATCAACTAAGTTATCGCATGGCAAACACCGTGTATTTAGAGAGAATGTGACATAATGTATGCTGAGAGAGTTACTTTAACAGTATTTTGTATGATCTGGCAGAGTATTCTCTTTTTGGAACATTTAGTACTGTAATACTGCATGTGACATTTCACGTTATTCTGATATAATTATTTTCTAGCATGTTCTCTTGGTCTTTGTGTGTCTGCCCTTTTACCCAGGCAGTAGAATTCCGCGGGTACCGGGTAGGGACTAGAAGTCCTGTTTATTAATGTATTAATAAATTACCCCCGTTTGGATTTTAATTTCCGACTTAGAAAAACAATTTTTTACACCCATATTCTTTTGGAAAATCCACTTTACGGTTCCATTTTGCTGTCTTTAATCAAATAAAATATATATAATAAAATAAATATTGAAAAGGAAAATCTATCCTTGAACCCTGGACAGCACGGTGACCACCGGTACGTAGAGTGGTTTGGCTCATGTGCCGTCTGCATCCTCTGCATGCAAACATTTAAACCATTGAACTTATTTTGTCCATCTGATCAGCTAGAGCAGCTGCAATAGTCTATCATCTATGTTGCACCTGTTCTTGTTGGCAAAATTAGGAAAGTTCTAGAGAGTATTTAGTATTAAAATGTAAATGGCATACATTTTGGCATACAAAGTGCTTTCTGATTACAAATCTAGATACGCAGGCTCGTTTCTGCTTACCAATGACGCTGATTATGTTTGTTTTAAAAAACAGCAGATTATCAGATAATATTATAAGGCAAATTTGGAAACCGGAAAAAAAGTCATATTTTGTGTACACAGTCGTTCTGGATTCAAATGAAATCCAAGCAGTAATCATCTAGTTTTTGAAAAGTCTGTAATCAATTACAATTTTTGTTTGCTGACACGGTCCGATACATGTACACAAACGTGCATACACAGACACGTGCATTTGCGACATACACAAATGCAAAAATATACACACAGCCAGTACAAGCGCACATTTACTGAAAACTCAAATAGTTTTCTTCTGCAACGACGGCTCTACCCGAGATGAGGCAGGCAGCCATGTTAGGAAGGAGGGAGGGGAATGTAAGGAATGCTCCAAACCCTCGGAGCTGGTGTTCTGACTCGTCCCAGACTTTATGCCGTCACCGCCGGGGTCTGTGGCCAGACCTCCCTGTGCCAGACCCACTGGCTCCAACACCCGCCCATCCAGGCCAGCAGAGCTACAGATCCCTACCCAAGACCAATAATTAACCAGCACAGCACTGAAGAAACAAGAAGCTCCAAACCAATACCAACCCCCTTCCTTCCCATTATATTTTACAACTGAAATAAAAAACTGGCCAATTAATTATCCCTAACAAATGTACGATATGGTTCCAAATACATTTACAAATGTATTTCAGGCATTTAAATACATAAAAAATACAAATATGGAAAAACTTTTCCTATATATATTTTACAAGTATTAAATACATCCTGAAAATGTTTTATATTTGTTGCTCAGGTTACTACAGTACATTATACTGCTGACAAGGCCTCCAGGATGGTAAGCCGAAAGGTAGAAGGAGTCTACCCACTGTTCATGCCATTAAAACTGGATCATTAATAGACTTGCCTTCTAAGGGATGATGGATAATTTGTGTTATTTAACTGTAGATCATGTGGTCATTGGATGCTGTCATTAGCACACTGTCACGGGATAGATGTGGTGTAGTGGAGAGAGAGGGAGACCAAGGCAGGTAGTCGATGGTTGTTGCTTGTTTAATGGACAATCCGGGAAACATACATCTATTGCAGTTGCAGGCGAACAGTTGAAGCGAGTGCACATTGAGTATACTTATATAGCTTATTATGCTCTCACAGTGGCATTAACACTGAAAACAAATATATTTATACCTTACGTACAGTAGAAGGTACACATAAACTCAAGCACATACAACACTCTTTTCACAACCTAGTACAGTTGCAAGTGAACAAGTAAATCCGAGTGCACAACGATACCATATATATTACCATGCTCTCACAGCGGCATGGGACGCTGACAGTTAATTTATAAGTACGGTAAAGAGCATATGCATAAACTTCCAAACTTCAACAACACACTTTTCACAACTTACATGTACAGTGCCTTGCGAAAGTATTCGGCCACCTTGAACTTTTCAAACTTTTGCCACATTTCAGGCTTCAAAAATAAAAATATGAAACTGTAATTTTTTGTGAAGAATCAACAACAAGTGGGACACAATCATGAAGTGGAAGGAAATTTATTGGATATTTCAAACTTTTTTAACAAATAAAAAACTGAAAAATTGGGCGTGCACAATTATTCAGCCCCCTTAAGTTAATACTTTGTAGCACCACCTTTTGCTCCGATTACAGCTGTAAGTCGCTTCGGGTATGTCTCTATCAGTTTTGCACATCGAGAGACGGAAATTTTTGCCTATTCCTCCTTGCAAAACAGCTCGAGCTCAGTGAGGTTGGATGGAGAGCATTTGTGAACAGCAATTTTCAGTTCTTTCCACAGATTCTCGATTGGATTCAGGTCTGGACTTTGACTTGGCCATTCTAACACCTGGATATGTTTATTTGTAAACTATTCCATTGTAGATTTTGCTTTTTTGTTTTGGATCATTGTCTTGTTGGAAGACAAATCTCTGTCCCAGTCTCAGGTTTTTGCAGGTTTTTTTTCATTCTTCCAGAATGGTCCTGTATTTGGCTCCATCAATCTTCCTATCAATTTTAGCCATCTTTCCTGTCCCTGCTGAAGAGAAGCAGGCCCAAACCATGATGCTGCCACCACCATGTTTGACAGTGGGGATAGTGTGTTCAGGGTGATGAGCTGTGTTGCTTTTACACCAAACATAACGTTTTGCATTGTTGCCGAAAGGTTCCATTTTGGTTTCATCTGACCAGAGCACCTTCTTTCACATGTTTGGTGTGTCTCCCAGGTTGCTTGTGGCAAACTTTAAACAACACTTTTTATGGATATCTTTCAGAAATGGCTTTCTTCTTGCCACTCTTCCATAAAGGCCCGATTTGTGCAGTATACGACTAATTGTTGTCCTATGGACAGACTCGCCCGCCTCAGCTGTAGATCTCTGCACTTCATCCAGAGTGATCATGGGCCTCTTGGCTACATCTCTGATCAGTCTTCTCCTGGTGTGAGCTGAAAGTTTAGAGGGACGGCCGGGTCTTGGTAGATTTGCAGTGGTCTGATACTCCTTCCATTTCAATATTATTGCTTGCACAGTGCTCCTTGGGATGTTTAAAGCTTGGGAAATCTTTCTGTATCCAAATTCTTGGATAAACTTCTCCACAACAGTATCTCGGACATGCCTGGTGTGTTCCTTGTTCTTCATGATGCTCTCTGTGCTTTCAACAGACCTCTGAGACTATCACAGAGCAGGTGCATTTATACAGAGACATGATTACACACAGGTGGATTCTATTTATCATCATTAGTCATTTAGGTCAACAATGGATCATTCAGAGATCCTAGTAAAGGGGCTGAATAATTTTGCTCGCCCAATATGTCAGTTTTTTATTTGTTAAAAAATTTTGAAATATCCAATAAATTTCGTTCCACTTCATGATTGTGTCCCAGTTGTTGTTGCTTCTTCACAAAAAATTACAGTTTTATATATTTATGTTTGAAGCTTGAAATATGGCAAAAAGTCTAAATGTTTTGCACGCCCAATTTTTCAGTTTTTTATTTGTTAAAAAAGTTTGAAATATCTAATAAATTTCGTTCCACTTCATGATTGTGTCCCACTTGTTGTTGATTCTTCACAAAAAATTACAGTTTCATATCTTTATGTTTGAAGCCTGAAATGTGGCAAGAGGGCGAAAAGTTCAAGGGGGCCGAATACTTTCGCAAGGCACTGTATTTTCAAAAACACAAGGTTAGGACAACTTGAGAGATAAAATTAAGCACTGTGATTGGTTGAAACACATTCTAATAAAGCGCAAAAAAACTGTTTAACACGGCTAAACCTATTACACAAGGTGTGAGGTTTGTTTACATTTCTTAAAAATCACTACACATCCACCGTCTACTTGGCCTAACCAGGTAAATTCATAACTTTTATCACCTTTGTAAAAAGCATCAAGGCATTATTTCCCATTGGTTCTAACCTACAAAAACTATTGGTTTGCAACAACTGGTGTTTGTAATGACATTGCTGTCTGCCTATCAGATGTGAAATTCATTGTTTCAATTTTAAATAGCGATCTCTATATGGCTTTAAATGCTATATAGCTAGATTAATCCATTATTTCAGTTATGAATATTCTTGGTCATATGCTAGTAATGTCAGGACTAGGCATTTGATAGATGTTCTCAAAATTATTTACACAGATCAGCCTCAACATTATGACTACCTGCCTAATATTGTGTAGGTCCCCCTTTTGCCGGCAAAACAGCCCTGACCTATCGAGGCATGGACTCCACTAGACCTCTGAAGGTGTGCCGTGGTATCTGGCACCAAGACGTTAGCAGCAGATCCTTTCAGTCCTATATGTTGCTAGGTGGGGCCTCCATGGATCGGACTTGTTTTTCCAGCACATCTTACAGATGGTCGCTTGGATTGAGATCTGGGGAATTTGGAGGCCAAGTCAACACCTTGAACTCATTGTTGTGTTCCTCAAACCATTCCTAAATCATTTTTGCTTTGTGGCAGTGTGCATTATCCTGCTGAAAGAGGCCAATGCCATCAGGGAATAACATTTATATGAAAGGGTAGACATGGTCTGCAACAATGCTTAGGTAGGTGCTACGTGTCAAAGTAACATCCACGTGAATGGCAGGACCCAAGGTTTCCCAGCATAACATTGCCCAAAGCATAACACTGCCTCTGCCAGCTGGCCTTCTTCCCGTAGTACATCCTGGTTCCATGTGTTCCCCAGGTAAGCAACACACATGCACCTGGCCATCCATGTGCTGTAAGAGAAAATGTGATTCATCAGACAAGCATTCTTCCATTGCTCCATGCAGGGGCGTCGGACTGGGGGTAAAACTGATACTGATTACCAGGGCCTAAAGGGGAGAGAGGGCCCTTAAAGTCTGGAATATATTGAGGTTGAGGAACATTGGGGCCCATCAGGACTGCCTGTGCATAGGGCCCAGGATTCTGTGCTACACCGCTGGCTCCATGGTCCAGTTCTCACATGCCCAATGTTGCTGCTTTCAGTAGTGGACAGCGGTCAGCATGGGCACCCTTACTGGTCTGCAGCTACGCAGCCCCATACGAAACAAACTGCGATGCACTGTGTGTTCTCACACCGTTCTGTCAGAAACAGCATGAACTGTTTTAGCAATTTAAGCAAAAGTAGCTTGTCTGTTAGATCAGACCACATTGGCCAGCCTTCGCTCCCCACGTGCATCAATGAACCTTGGCCACCCATGATGTAGTGGGGGGAGGTACCCCCGCAGGTCTCTGAACAACACCGTAACCATCCGTTCCTTTGTTCCTTACAAAACTCCATTCTTATTATAACGTGACACTTGTAGACAGAAATCCAAGAACAGGTGTGGCAATATCATATAGGAGTCATTGAAATAGATGCAGAGGGGCAGATGTATAGGCTAAAGACTGTGCTCATAAAAGGTGTATGGTTGTCCAGGAGGGAAAGGGAAGTCTGACATTTGGAAAGAATTTCACTGGTGAATCCATTTCGAATGTAAAATGCAGAACATGCCATTAATTATTTTAATATGAAGGCAAGACGGATAGGCATTCATACGTTTCTGCAGCGAGTACACAGTAAAAACGTCCGTGTTAAATCAACACCTTAAGTGTTAAATTAACACTCTTCAGTGTTTATATAGGTCCACTGGACCTACATAAACACTGAGAGTGTTAACTTAACACTGATGTTTTCGCTGTGTATGCTGCTTGCAAGTGCACGCACTTTATACAACACATTGTTGCAGCTTGTCTTAAAGTAGCTACAAGCCTTTGAAACCATTTCAATTGATTGAAGCAAACTATTTTCTATCTTATAAAATGTGGCGAAATTATGTGATCTTTTTCAGTTAAACAGTTAAGAATGTTGCATGGTAAAAAGAAATACTCTAATCGGTTAATTTTCCTTGTTAGTTTGATTTTGAACCCAGTCTGTTCATGCAGCAAGTCCTAAGAGATTATGTTGTAAATGGTATAATGATTGTGATAATGATTGTATTCCATTATAGATCGTTATTTTTCCTTCATTTGGTTTTTAATAGTCAACTCTTTTAATTTAATTATTGAATATGGTCACATGATTCAATGCTCAATAATAGATACAAATGAAAATCGTTTGCTCTGTTTCAAATATTTAGCTAAATGTTAATGCCTGTTTGGAAGATTAGAAACATAAAATAAATCCATTAATTTGTTTTTCAAATGATAAAAATGTAAAGCTTTATTGTAAGACTACAGGAGAAGTGTAGGCTACGGTTCAGGCCAAACTCAAAAATAGGCAGGACCTGGAATTAAACATTTATTTTCATCGTTTTTGCACCTTTATTGCAAGGTCTGTTTAATTTTGTTCTATTTTTGTTTTATTGCTTTCCATTTCATTACATATTAACATTGTATCTGTAGCAACGCCATAACCTTTCATCAGGCTTATTTTGGGCCGAGCTTGATTAATTTCTGTAACGTCGGACCAGGCTTGGTCTCGAGCCTAATCTGAGCTGGCTTGGGTTGGACCAGGCTCAGTTTTCAGGCCCGATGATATATCCCACCCAGTGACAGGTGACATGGTAACAAATTGATCAGTGTTATTCACTTCACCTGTCAGTGGTCATAATGTTATGACTGATCATTGTAGTTTATAGATACTGTGCCTTATGTATAAAAGATTGCGCAGCTTATGCATCGTCTCCATTGTGAGGCCACCTAGGCTATACTAGGCGGTTCTAGGAAGTCTTCAAACCAGGCGTGGGGGGTATGTCTCCACTGCCTTCAGTGGAAAGTGGGCTCTGATGTCTTTCGCGGGAAAAACATTCCTATGACGTTTTTTACGATTTAAGAAGGAGTCAGAAGATGACGCGCATCCAGAGCAACCTGTGACTGCCGATAGCGATGCACTGTAGTAAAACAATCACGTAGAGCCAGAAGGGTGCATTTACAAAATGCAAGACGTAGTGGATTTCTAGTCGCTTAAATTTTCTTTTTTTGGTTTGTGTTTACTTGTTAAACTTCTCATAAATTCCAGGCAAAAAAAATTAAATAGGAATCGCAGAGAAAGACTGATCCTGCAATCCCGGCTGCACAGGCAACCCATGCAAAGACGTTCCGCTAATTATTACTTTCCGTAATAAGTACCTACACTGTTTATACTTTAAATATGGCGCCAGTTGAAACCACACACCAAAACACTAGTGTAACATCACGTCTACGTTTTCACCTAGACCAATCAGCGATTTTGGCGAACTGGAACCAGGGATAAGACTGCCCAACGATGCTGCCGGCACGAGCTTCCAAACGAGGCTGCCAGCCTGCTAAAAAATTGCGAAAAGTTTGAGTTCCAGAATTCAGAAGGGTAATGGAGACACATCATAACCTGGCAGAACAGTGAATTTCACGGTTCTACATGGTAATGGAGACGAGACAATACATACCAGAAGATTACGTACGGCCAAAACTTGAAAAGTACCTATGCACAGAAATATTCACATGTATAAAACTGGTCATACGCCAGGTCCAGCTACAGGTGGGGGGTCGAGAGCACCAGCGCTCACGCCACAGGAGGAAAGGGTGGCTGCAATTATCTGCGAGGCACTTATAGCTGGAGTTCTGCCAGCATGTGAGGGGGACTCAAACATGCATCCTGGTAAGTAGGAAAAACACCACGACTCAGACACATTTAAAGACCAGTTACAAAAAAAAAACATTTCCGTCCAAATTACGCACAAGAAGCAGTCTGAACCAACTGAAATAATGTGGATTATTCTAGAAAATGTGTAAACTGATGAGTTTAGCACGAGGGAGACCCAGTAGAAGGAGGGGGAGGGGTGGACCCATGTGTGGCCAGCACCGCCATGGCAGGAGATAGAGCGCGCACTGGATCAGCTGTGCCGCGTGCCTCTGCTGCTGAGGGACGCCAGACTGGCCGTGTCCTCACCGATGCTGTGCTGCAGTCACAAACGAAATTGTGAAATAGTGAGAGAATTAAGACGAGTTAATGATGGTCTGACTAACTTATGTGATGCAATAAAAGAGCTCAAAAAGTAAGTGCATCTTGTCTTCCTTTATGGGCCTAATGTTCGGGGGCCCCGGGTTGAGTTCATCCATCTCTGCTTCGGCCTGTGGCAGAGGCACACCATGTTTGTTTGCCACATTTTGCAGCACACTGCATGCCAGCACAAAGGAACACACCTTCTGTGGGCTGTAAAGCAGCATGCCACCAGTTCTATCCAGGCAGTGCCAACGGCCTTTCAGCTGCCCTATGGTCCACTCCACCACTGACTGAGCCCGAGTATGTACATCATTCTACCGCTGCTCTTGCTCAATCTGGGGATTTGTGAGCGGGCTGAGGAGCGAAGTTCGCAATTGAGTAACCATGGTCAACTATGGGTATACAGTAACCACATACTCAGGTGCCAATACAAGATCATTCATTGCCTTATTTTACCGTAGCCTAATGATCATAAATGACATACACTCACCTAAAGGATAATTAGGAACACAATACTAATACTGTGTTTGACCCCCTTTCACCTTCAGAACTGCCTTAATTCTAAGTGGCATTGATTCAACAAGGTGCTGAAAGCATTCTTTAGAAATGTTGGCCCATATTGATATGATAGTATCTTGCAGTTGATGGAGATTTGTGGGATGCACATCCAGGGCACAAAGCTCCCGTTCCACCAAATCCCAAAGATGCTCTATTGGGTTGAGATCTGGTGACTGTGGGGGCCATTTTAGTACAGTGAACTCATTGTCATGTTCAAGAAACCAATTTGAAATGATTCAAGCTTTGTGACATGGTGCATTATCCTGCTGGAAGTAGCCATCAGAGGATGGGTACATGGTGGCCATGAAGGGTTAGACATGGTCAGAAACAATGTTCAGGTAGGCCATGGCATTTAAACAATGCCCAATTGGCACTAAGGGGCCTAAAGTGTGCCAAGAAAACATTCCCCAAACCATTACACCACCACCACCAGCCTGCACAGTGGTAACAAGGCATGATGGATCCATGTTCTCATTCTGTTTACGCCAAATTCTGACTCTACCATCTGAATGTCTCAACAGAAATCGAGACTCATCAGACCAGGCAACATTTTTCCAGTCTTCAACTGTGTGCTCTTGCAAATTGTAGCCTCTTTTTTCCAATTTGTAGTGGAGATGAGTGGTACCCGGTGGGGTCTTCTGCTATTGTAGCCCATCCGCCTCAATGTTGTGGCTTCACAAATGCTTTGCTGCATACCTCGGTTGTAACGCATACTGGATGTTTTTCCCTTTTCACACCATTCTTTGTAAACCCTAGAAATGGTTCTGCGTGAAAATCGCAGTAACTGAGCAGATTGTGAAATACTAAGACCAGCCCGTCCGGCACCAAGAACCATGCCACACTCAAAATTGCTTAAATCACCTTTCTTTCCCATTCTGACATTCAGTTTGGAGTTCAGGAGATTGTCTTGACCAGGATCCCACCCCTAAATGCATTGAAGCAACTGCCATGTGATTGGTTGGGTAGATCATTGCATTAAGGTGAAATTGAACGGGAGTTCCTAATAATCCTTTGTGAGTGTACATTACAAATAAGCCAGCCGTCCTGCACAGCCCATGTTTGAAGACGGTTCCCCACGCTGCTATTTCGCAGGATAAATGAGTAGAGCCAGGCCACCGTGCCACAACATTTGTCAAACACATTTGTGCATCACAGATCACTTGCACATTCATAGAGTGGAAGTGTTTTCTGTTCACATAAACGTTTTTATTATCAGATGGTGCCCTTATAGCAATGTGAGTGCAGTCGATGGCTCAGATTACATTTGGAAATCGTCTCATTGCTGCGAATTGCAGTTGAATGTTTTATGTACCTGGGTGACATACGGATGAGACCGTTCCGTACAGCTGGCAGTATGCGGCTCAGGGATGGTTGGGAAATGCCTGACCGGTCAGCCAGCTTTCTCTGGAAAGCCCCCGTTGCAAGGAAGCCCAGTGTGGTGAGAACTTGCAAGGGGACAGGTAATGCGTGGTTCCTTGCTGTCTCACGTTGTAAAGCCAGCCCAAGCTCAGCACAGAGTTCCAACAGGATAATCCTTGGCAACCTGAATCGACTCATAAGCCAGTCGTCATATTGGGCAAGCAAATCAGTTTGGTCTCTGAATACACACTTTCTCTCGATTCTCCAATTTGCAATGTCTTCTAGCAGTGCCAGAGCAGCCGTTGCACATCAGTCATTGCACATTAAGAGTCTTTTTATAGACTACACCTAATTTCTCACATCTTGTTCACTTATTTACACATAATCCATGGGATCAATTAAGCATCACACGTGAGTATTTTTTGCTTACCTGCTACAACGTTTCATCTTTGGGAGGTGGATCCTTGCGTCATGCGTCCTGTGCGTCATGGATGAGCCAGAGTCAGGCAAATCTTGTAGTTGCCAAGCACAGAGGGTATAGCTTTCATCTGTAGTAAATAATCTGTGCTGCGTGCAATATTAACTATATGCAGAGGGTGACATGAATTTCCTGAGTGATTTTGTCATTCGTTAGACACCCTCAAGTTTAACAGAAGTTATAAAGTGGTTGCGGATTAAACAGTTAATAATATTTCTCGTTTGCGTTTTGGCATTTTGATGTGAATCATCCACATCAATGATCAAACTTTTATTAGTGGAGATAATTGTATTTTTGAATTGTCAACATCATAAAAGTATGAGAGTAACTGTAGTGGAAACTTTATTTTGTAATGTTTGGTGAGCTTTGACACTTTTCAGTTAGAATTCGCCACGTTACAGAGCCAGACAAGACATTCCACATCAAAAGTTTCTGTGAAGGCCCGCACATTCTCACGTCAAGATACATTGTATACATCACAACGTATGTGTGCACAACATTTATACATGGGGAACTGATGACCTGTCTACTTGTCCCTATGTAACAGGTGTGTCACAATTTGGCAATGAGAAGAAGACAAATGCGCAAACAAAATGATTTATTATCTTTGCTGTATACGAATACAGAAACGAATACTGGTGTATGCAAAACAAACACGGCCACTTGAAACAGGACGTAATAATCGACATAGAATGGCGTTCCCCACTGCTATATATACACAGTAATGATAACACTGAATAGAACGCACCTGTGTGCATAACGAGGTCTATGACCATAGAGAATAATAGAGGGCAACATAGCCAAATAACAGAAGGCACATAAGAGCACCACACAGTAGAACAGAATCGAGAAAACACCTCAAAGAAAAAGGCCAGGCATACACTAACTTAACAGAACCAAAATTCCCCTAATACTCCGGGGAAGAGGAGCGCTGGATAGGACGGGGATCCGGGGCGACCCTGATAGAACCCCCTTCCTGAGAAGCGGCTCCAGCCGCTGAAGACGGACGAGGAGGACGACCGCGAGACCGCGGACCGGGACCCCCAGGATGCCGACGGTGAAATTCCCGAATCAAGGAAGGGTCCAGGATGTCCCGGGCAGGGACCCAACTCCGCTCCTCAGGGCCGTAACCCTCCCAGTCCTTGAGGTAGTGCCAGCGGCATTTCCTCCTCCGGGAGTCCAGAAGGCTCCGGACCGCATACGCCGGCTCCCCATCAATATCCAGCGGGGCAGGAGTCGAACCACCGAAGTCATTCCCGTCCAGGGGACCCTGCACCGCCGGCCTGAGGAGCGAGACATGGAAAGAGGGAGACAGTCTCATGTTAGAGGGGAGACGAAGGGTATACGTCACGTCATTAACCTGGCGGAGGATCGGAAAGGGACCCAGGAAACGAGGAGATAACTTGCGGCATTGGGTTCGGAGGTTCATGTCCCAGGTTGACACCAAAACCCGGTCCCCCGGGCGGAATGCGGGGCGTCACAGCGGCGTTTGTCCGCGTGGAACCGGTAGCATCGGACTGCGCGTTGGAGACGTGTGTGTGCTTCGGTCCACAGCGCTTCCGATCTCCGGAACCAGTCGTCAATGGCCGGTATGTCTGCCGTGCTAGGATGCCATGGAGCCAGGGCAGGTTGGTACCCTAGGACACATTGAAAGGGAGTTAGTGAGGTGGCGGTGTGGCGGAGGGAATTCTGTGCGTATTCTGCCCACGGGAGTACATCAGCCCAGTCCCCCGGTTGGTCCATGCAATACGAAAGCAGGAATCTGCCGATCTCCTGATTCGTCCTCTTCGCCTGGCCGTTCGATTGCGGGTGGTAGCCTGACGTTAGATTCATCGCATCCCCCATTCTCTCCATAAAGGTCTTCCAGACCTACGAGGTGAATTGGGGACCGCGATCCGTGATGATGTCCTCTGGTAGACCGTAGATTCGAAACACAAAGGTGAATAGCGCCTCCGCCGTTTGCAAAGCCGTAGGGAGTCCTGGCAAGGGTATAAACAACAGGATTTAGAAAATCTATCCACAATGACCAACACAGTAGTACAGCCCTTGGAGGGAGGTAGATCCGTGACAAAATCCACTGATAGGTGGGACCATGGCCTCTGCGGAATGGGTAGGGGTAGGAGCTTACCAAAGGGAAGGTGTCTGGGGCTCTTACTCTGCGCACAGGTGGAACACGATGCAACGTAGCGACGTACATCCTGGGACAGAAGGGGCCACCAGTATTTAGTTTGTAGGACCTGCATAGTGCACGTAATGCCTGGATGGCCAGATGTATGTACGTATGCGCCCAAAACAGCAGTCGATCCCTTTAATCCTTAGGAACATATAGCAGCCCTGGTGGACAGTTAGGCGGTGGGGGTTCATGTACCTGTGTCCGACGTATTTCGTTGTCCACCTCCCACTGGATGGGAGCGATGAAGCAGGAGGGAGGAATGACAGGGGTCTCCATAACGCATCTGTCCTCTCCGTCGTGGATACGGGATAGGGCATCAGCCTTCGCATTCTTGGTTCCTGGGCGATACGAAAAGTGAAAATCAAAGCATGTTAAAAACAATGCCCACCTTGCCTGTCTCGCGTTCCACCATCTAGCCGCTCTCAGGTATTCGAGGTTTCGATGGTCTGTCCACACTAAGAATGGATGCCTAGCCCCCTCCAGCCAATGTCTCCAATGCTTCAACGCATCCACGATAGCCAAGAGCTCCCGATCTCCCACATCATAATTCCATTCAGCTGGACTCAGTTTCCTGGAATGAAATGCACAAGGGTATAGTTTAGAGGGAGCACCCTGTCGCTGGGATAGGATAGCGCCGATGCCTATGCTGGAGGCATCCACCTCCACCATGAACGGTAGACTGGGGTCCAGATGTTTCAGTATCGGTGCTGTGGTGAACCTCTCCTTGAGGGTTTTAAAAGCCTCCTCCGCTGCCGGGTTCCAGGGCAGGCGACGAGGTCCCCCTTTCAAGAGAGCAGTTAACGGCGCAGCCACGGTGCTGAAGGACCGTATAAAACGCCTGTAGTAATTGGCGAACCCAAGAAATCATTGTAATTCCCTTACCGAGCCTGGAATCGGCCAGGTCTTAACCGCCGCTACCTTGTCAACCTCCATCTCGAGACCCCCGTCCGTGATCTTGTAGCCAAGGAAGGAGACAGAGGGTTGATGAAAGATGCACTTCTCCGCCTTTACATAGAGCTGGTGCCGTAACAGTCTGGTCAACACGTCTCTGATGGTCTGTACGTGGGAGACATAGGAGGGTGAAAATATAAGTATGTCGTCTATGTACACTATAGCTGACTGAAACAATAAATCCCGAAACACTTCATTAATAAAGGCCTGGAATACCGATGGGGCGTTAAACAGGCCGTAGGGCATCACCAGATATTCATAGTGGCCAGATGTTGTGCTGAAGGCCGTCTTCCATTCATCTCCTTCCCGGATGCGCACAAGGTTATAAGCGCTGCGCAGGTCCAGCTTCGTGAAGTACCTAGCCCCCTGAAGCCTCTCCACGGCTGCGTGGATCAAGGGCAGGGGGTGTTTATATTTCACCGTGATCTTATTCAGTGCTCGGTAGTCCACACAGGGACGCAGCCCTCCGTCCTTCTTGACGAAGAAGAAGCTGGAGGTAACAGGCGAGGTGGATAGCCGGATGTGCCCCTGAGCCAGGACTCTCGTATGTACGTCTCCATCACCTCAGTTTCTGTAACAGACAGCGGATATACATGGCTGCGCGGGTATTCTGCCCCTGGGAGCAGGTCAATGGCACAATCCCAATGACGGTGTGGTGGAAGGTGGGTGGCCCGTGCCTTAGAAAACACTTCTTTCAGATCGTGGTACTCGTGGGGAGTCAATGACGAGGAATCATCAATAGCATTAGGGCTTTCTATAGAAGTGATATTGACACACATGGACCGACATCTCACCTTGCATTCCGGCGACCACTCCTTGATGTCTCTCCCTCTCCATGCAATAACAGGGTCGTTTTTCACCAGCCAGGGCATTCCCAACACAACGGAGTGTGTAGGGGAAGAAATTATGAAGAAACGGATTTCCTCTGTATGCTGTTTTCCCACACACATGCGTAACGGTAAGGTGCAGGTTTTGATGTCACCCTCTCCTATAGGCATGCCATCTACAGCTGACATCGGAATGGGAACAGACACCCTCTCAA
Organism: Umbra pygmaea; assembly: GCA_016801145.1. Taxonomy (NCBI): domain Eukaryota; kingdom Metazoa; phylum Chordata; class Actinopteri; order Esociformes; family Umbridae; genus Umbra; species Umbra pygmaea. The sequence goes on from JACXGM010001207.1 coordinate 52,967, forward strand.
CAGGAATATGACATTTCCAAACCAGGTTGCCATCTATAAAGTTACCTGCTGCACCAGAATCGGTTAAAGCAGCTACAATGCATTTAGCAGGGTAATCCAACAAACACACCTCTACGGTCAGGACATTATGTGAAAGCGATTAGCCAGAGAGTGGTAGGCCTACCTTGGGGTGACGAATGGGGGTTCGTCCTAGGGCAGGGTCCCGGACGATAGGACAGCGGGCCACCCGATGTCCCTCCTCCCTGCAGTAGAGCTATAATCCCATCCGGAGGCGACTGTTCCTCTCACCTGGGGTCAATCAAGTGGAGCCCATCTCCATGGGTTCTTCCTTGCTGGCACTAACAGGTGGTATAGGAGAGCGTGGGAGTGGTTTCTTCCAGGCGCGTAGGAGCCTGTCAAGGCAGGTGGCCAGTGTGATGAGCTGGTCCAGCGAGGCTTGGTCGTCTCTACAGGCTAACTCCACCTTAACTTCCTCACGAAGCGAGGAAGGTGGTCCGGGAACCCTGACGGATGTGGAGTAAGCGGTCTCCTCACTCTCTTCCTGCAGGAGGATGATCGAAGACAGCCCGAAAGACCTCTCGAAACTCCTCGTAGTCTGACGTCTCTGGACCATCCCCCTCCTATGGTGTCGTGGCCCACTCCAAAGCTTTACCAGTCAACACCAAAATCATAGCCGCTATCTTGGCTCTGTCCGTAAGACCGCGGCTGGGCCTATGCGCGAAGTACAAATCGAATTGAAGGAGGAAGCTCCGACAGCGTTCTGGGTGTCCGTCATATGGTTCTGGCAGGGCTAGATCCACACCGCTGGGGCCTGATGGTTCGACAGCAGCATGCTGAGAGACCGGTGGTGTTGGATTGAGAGGCGACCTCTGGGTGTCCATGCGTCGCAGCCTCTGGAGGACTTCCTCCATAGCGGTCTCTAGATTTCCCAGCTGGTTGTGGTGCCGTTGGAGCACCCGATCCCGTTCGCTGAGAGCCTCCTGGAATCCGTCTTGTTTTGCTGCCTCCATGTGTAGGTCGATTATTCTGTCACAATTTGGCAATGAGAAGGAGACTAATGCGCAAACAAAATGATTTATTATCTTTGCTGTATACGAATACAGAAACGAATACTGGTGTATGCAAAACAAACACGGCCACTTGAAACAGGACGTAATAATCGACATAGAATGGCGTTCCCCACTGCTATATATACACAGTAATGATAACACTGAATAGGACGCACCTGTGTGCGTAACGAGGTCTATGACCATAGAGAATAATAGAGGGCAACATAGCCAAATAACAGAAGGCACATAAGAGCAGCACACGGTAGAACAGAATCGAGAAAACACCTCAAAGAAAAAGGCCAGGCATACACTAATTTAACAGAACCAAAATTCCCCTAATACTCCGGGGAAGAGGAGCGCTGGATAGGACTGGGATCAGGGGTCACCTTGATAAGGTGTGGGCACTGAGTAAAGGGAGAGAAAAATATTAGAAGAGAGGTGGGGAAAAGGAAGGCACACCACGCAAGATATGATCCTCTTTATTCTGTTTGTTTCCTTCATTCAGTTTTCAGTGCTCTAGACATGAGCCCATTTCTTTTTGTTTCCTAGATTCAGTTTTCAGTGCTCTAGACATGAGCCCATTTCTTTTTGTTTCCTTCATTCAGTTTTCAGTGCTCTAGACATAAGCCCATTTCTTTTGCCAGAGTATAATTACACCTGCTTTTTTGTTAAAGTTAGTAAGGAACACACGTGATATGGGACTGATGTGTAAGTAAAGAACATACTGTACACTGAAAACTAGGAGATCTGAATCACGTCTCGGGACTCGTTATTGTATAAGAGTATGCGATTCTTTCATTGTCATATTGACAAGTAATGGCTTTTGGTTTTGGTGTGCCCCCCCATGATTTTTTACTGTCCTTATCTGGCCACCCCTTTGAAATATTTCTGGGGGTGCCACTGCTTTTCCTAACCTTGCAATTGTTAAACTTAGCCATATGAAAGATCATGTTCTCATTGTTATGTAGTAGGTTTGGAGATAAAATTAAAAGATTATAGTGGCCTTTTCAATCAAAACCTGTTAACAGAATTACACAATGATCAGTCAATTGAGTGTGTGTAATTGATTGTCTGTTTAGTACATTTTTACTTTGTTTCAGGGTTATATAAACATGATGATACTGTACATCTCAAGACCAAGACAACCATTTCCCTCTTCCCCTACAACGGGATCTCCGTGCTGACTGACTGACAACTGTAAATTCTGAGAGGAAGGTAATTAATGTGGAGGAGTTATTCTCACTAATGTCCTGGAAGTGATACATATACATTTGGCCATCTTCCCTCAGCTAGCAGCCCTACGAAACCTCCAGAAACGTCATTCCGTTGACTTTGGGGTAAATTTTCTTCCCAGAGGGCTTGTAAATTTAACAGGGCTCCCTCCAAGGAATACCTCACCCTTTGAAAAGAGAAACAAGGAAATTATACGGTGGAACGGCCCACTTCTGAGTTTTTTCCCCCTCTCTTCTCTACACTGTAATTTCCTCTTGGTGCAAGAGTGTTGCCTAAAATAACCTTAACCTAATATTCAGGACTCAGGGAGGGTTGTCAGGAGTTACTGGAGGTCGTCTTTGGGTGGTTCGGGTTGTTTAGCGTGTAGGGGTTAGGAGTTTATTTGTTTGCTTTCGTCTCGGATACATCTAAAACATGCAGGGGCGGAGTTATTCATTTCAACTGGAGTGTATATGAGATAAATTATATGTTTCATGTTCAGTACAGCTACTTAGGTGTTCTGTATATTCAGCAAAGTTTACGTTTTTGTAAATTCTTTCTGCTCTTTTGATTTCACCACTTTTCACCAGTTCAATTTTGGGGGGTCTGATTCAAGATTAAAGCCTTTACTCGTCACAGCAAATCCTACTGAGTTTTGGGGAATAATTTCAGAAGTACATCTCACAAAGCTGTTCTACTTAAACTTTTCAATAAAATATTATTTGACCGTTATTTACACGGAAAATTGATATAAGTAAAAATGCATACTCATAGAAACAACCTGGGGGTAGGTGAAGCAATTTGAGTGAAGTATCTTGCTCATGGACAAAACAACAACGCATTCACCTTGGTGGTTGGAGAATTAGAACTAGTGACTTTTTGATCAATAATCAGATGCCTTATCCACTAAACCACCTTGCCACACCAAATGAGCTTTCATTAACAGACATGATAGTTGACACATTTTTCAGGTGCAATTAACATTGGCATAACCGACTGATCCTACCTCGCTATAATTTCCCACACTGTCTTTTTAAATTCTTCTGGTTCATCCTACATTGTAGTGAGACAGTTGAGCGTACAACTGAGCAGTCTGGATAAACACTGCAAAGACTGAACAGGATCACAGCAGTTGTATTCAATGTTTGGAGCCACGCCATGCAGTATTTAAATCAAAACGTGACAAATCTGGTCACTCCCACAAAATCCATAGATTGATACGGTCACTCCCACTAAGGCCAACTTTGAATGGTTGATGTACAGGCTTAAATGTGCTGTGCCCAATAGCATGGGATTGAGGTTAATGTACAGCAGCACCGCTTCACTCCAAGGCAACCAAAGAAATCCACAATTCCTGTGTTTCAGCAGTTTAAAGAGCGGCGGCAGACGCAGTAGCTAACCACTAAACCCAATTGATGGGCATTGAAACAGAAATGCCTATGATCTCACTTGAACCAAAGTTTCCTACAAGCAGGTCTCTCATTTATCTCTGGGATCGAGAAAATTCTGCCTCACTCATCATATAATTGTTATTGTTATATAATCTGATCTGATCTGCAACCAAGCGTTTCAATCAGTCTTTAACTAATTACTGTTTACAGAAGGAATACAACTACTGGGAATGTCAATGTCTAGTAATGCATTCTTTAGATATTGTGTCAAATGGATTGACACTGATTTATGGTCTCATTTTTGTGATTTATGGAATCTGACTTTGTGGTGGTGTTGTCATTATATTACTTATTGTTTGTGGTGTTGTAAGAATGAGTTTGAGAGTACCCTGGATTTATTTGAGTGTTTATGTAAGGTGTCCATTGGTTTACATTGCTAATGACTCTTCAGCCACATTGCGGGTCTGAAGCTGACTGGTGATTAAGATAATGTGTTGAGTGATGCCATGATAACTGGATAGTAAGCCACTAATAGGCCAATTAATGGTAAAATTTATGGAACATTTTGCAGTTAAGAACTGCGCACAAATATGCATGCACGTGGAGGTCTGTGTGCAGGCACACTCACAAATAAATGCAAAAACAGACACACACTCTGTCAACCAACACGACACACACACAGTGACACCACACACGTTGGTTGTCAGGGAATATCGTCGGAAGCACCGAACCGTTAAGCGGTTCTGGAAATAGTTCAAGGGAATCCACTCCATTTTAGAGAACCAAAATTTCCTTTTCCGAGGTAGAAACCGAGCCTGGATGTGCTGTGCTGCAAGCCTCCAGTCGCCAAGGCCAACCACAGTGGCTACGCTGAAAGCACTTCACAGGGGCCGCCGCGGGCGACATGGTGGGATGACCAGATGGCCCGGCTCCTAACTCAGGGAGTTCACGCACATGCACGCACAGCCATATGGTTGTACACACACCCACACAGAGCATATATGTATATATATATATGTGTATATATATTTATATATGTATATATATATATATATATATATATATATATATATATATATATATATATATATATATATATA
>JACXGM010001208.1:0-17463 GCA_016801145.1 Umbra pygmaea
CTGTGTCGCGCAACTTTAAAGCTTTGAATTCCTCTACGAAGCAGTGACGTGGGTCTGTGTGAAATGAAGCTTCGGACGTCACTGGTCACGTGATTATCACAAAACGAATCAAGCTCCGATACAAAGCTCCATTCCAAATTGGTTCATTTTTTTGATACATGCCTCGAAGCAGCGGGTTCACAGGTAACATCACTACTTGACAGGGCTACTTGTATCTGATTAGCTAGCTATCTATTTTGAAATAGTAATTGTTTTTAGTTTGATTTCACTGGTAGCTAGCCTGTATTTTTACTGGCTCCCACTATTGTTTTACCTCCCCGTTTTGTCCAGTCTTTCTGCATCGTTTCTGGGATGGAGTATGGAAAGGAGAGGGTTGTGGCTTTGGTGGACATGGACTGTTTCTACGTGCAGGTGGAACAGAGGCTGAACCCGGCGCTTAAGAACAGACCGTGTGTGGTAGCTCAGTACAAAACATGGAAGGGTGGCGGGTGAGTCAACTTTCTACAGTAAATTGGGATTAGGGAAGATATGTATGTAGGATAAACACTAAAAACACCTAATTCTGTAGGAAACGTGTATGTGGTACGTAAAGGATTATGGAATATTTAGCTACAGTAAATGTAAAATAAACATTTCATCCATGAATTCAGCGTTTAAATATAGTCTGTTGCATTTGCAAACGGTTTTAAACCTCCCATATTGACCTGGGTGTGTAATATGCTATGTATATATACATAACCTCTAAGTAGAGTCACTGTCAAAATTCAGTTATCCAAACAATTCCAGGTTGACGGGATAATTTAATGACATACACACTAAAACAAATTAAGGGAACTAACAATCATCACAGTATAACACCAAGTCAATTAAACGTCAGGGATTTCAATCTGTCCAGTTAAGAAGCATAAGCAGTTGTGAATCAATGTCACCTGTTTTGGAGAAAAAATGAAAGTGACAACAGGTGCACTGGAGAGGCAACAGCAAGACAACCCCCAAAAAGGGAATGGTTTTGCAGGTGGTGGCCACAGAAAATTGCTAACACCTCTCCTTATCCTTCCTGAATCATTCTTCTTCAGTTATGAGTTTTGCTAGTTTCCTTGTCACTACTGGTAGCATGAGGAGGTACCTGTAGCCCATTCAGGTTGCACAGGTAGTTCAGCTTCTCCAGGATGACATAGCCATGTGTGCTGTCGCAAGAAGGTTTGCTGTGTCTCCTAGCACAGTCTCAAGAGCATAGAGGAGATACCAGGAGATGGGCCATTACACGAGGAGACCCGGACAGGGCTGTAGAACTGCATCAACCCAGCAGCAGGACCGGTATCAGCTCCTTTGTGCGAGGAGGAACACTACCAGAGCCCTACAAAATGACTTTCAGCAGGCTACTGGTACACATGTTTCTGATCAAACTGTCAGAAACCGGCTCCACGAGGGTGCCATGAGGGCCTAACGTCCTCTAATGGGACCTGTGCTCACAGCCCAGCACCGTGCAACTTGATTGGCGCCCAGTTCACTTCACAGATGAGAGCAGGTTCACACAGAGAACACGTGACAGACGTAACAGAATCTAGAGACGCTGTGGTGAACGCTATGCTGCCTGCAACATCATCCAGCATGACCGGTTTGGACATAGGTCATTGATGATGTGGGGAGGCATATACTAGCAGGGTCGCACAGACCACCACGTGCTAGCCAACAGTACCATGACTGCTGTTAAATAGTAGATACCTGAATTAAATCCTAATACACATTGTGAGATCTTATGCTGGTGCAGTGGACCCTGAGATCCTTCTGTTGCAGGAAAATGCCTGGCCTCGTGTGGCCAAAGTGTGTAGGCAGCACCTGGATGACCAAGGCATTGATGCCATTCGACTGGCCCTCACGTTTCCCAGACCTGAATCTATTTGCGAACCTCTGGGACGTTATGTATCAGTGCATCCAACACCGCCAATTACCACCACACACTGTCCAGGAGCTCAATGATGCCCTGATCCAGGTCTGGGAGAAGATCCACCAGGACACCTTCCACCGTCTCAGGAACATTCTTGCATACAGATACGTAGGGGCCATACACACTACTGAGTCACATTATGAGTTGCCGTGATGAAATCCACGCAAGTTGGAACATCATGTTTTTTTAATTGTTTACTTTGATTTTCGGTGTTAGTTAGAATCCAGCACTCAATCAGTTGGTCATTTTGGTTTCCACTGATAGGTGTTAAGTAATTTTGTTCTCAACGAATTACAAAATGTGCAGTCAACATTTGGATCTGTATTGTATTTCGTTCATCGAGACCCGATTGGTGGTTTGAGTGTTTCGTTCATTTTTTTGAGCAGTGTATGACGGTACCCACTTATCAGGACCGTTTTAGCTCAATAACTCCACATTTACAGTGGCCAAAGTCAGGGACTGTATCTTCAAATCCTTATCATTTCAAGTTACAATCAAGCATGATACAGTAGATACCTGTCTTGTTTACCTTATTTCCAGCTACATTTACCATTCAAATAATATCTCAATTTAATAGTAATCTCTGAAACACAGAATTAAATCTCATGTCAGTTATTGGTTGCATCACGTTCACTTTATCTAAAACAGACCCTGCTGCCCACAGGGGATTGTGCACTTAGTAACTTGCTAGTGTGGTTTTTAGCTTTTGGATACACTGCTTAAGCGTCCTTGGCTTGGTTAATGTATTTGTATTGACATTTCTTTAACCAGCATCATAGCGGTGAGTTACGAGGCCAGGGCCTACGGTGTCACTAGGAACATGTGGGCAGATGATGCGAAGAAGATGTGCCCGGATCTCGAGGTGGCGCGGGTCAGAGAGTCACACGGAAAGGCAGACCTTACCCAGTAAGTGATTATCAGAAAGTAACTTGTCACCCAAACGTCTGTAGGAGACACCCTTCACACGAGCACGCTATAACAACTGTCACTCTGTAGTTACCGGGAGGCAAGCGTGGAGGTGATCGAGGTGATGTCACGCTTTGCTGTGATTGAGAGAGCCAGTATTGATGAGGCCTACATGGACCTGACTGCTGCAGTACAACAGAAACTAAAAGGCATGGCTGGCCAGCCAGTAGACCCACAGCTGCTGAAGACCACTCATGTCCAGGGCTACCCACAAGATCCTCCTCACCCAAACACGGTAGCACAGGACACAGCCACCGATAAAGGTAATGGTCATTATGGGACGGAGATAAATGCCCGTATTCTAAACAGACTTACAGAGTAGACACTTTTTGCACTTTAGAAGCTGAATGAATTGTCATTATTATTATCTTGACAGTGTCTATCTATTTCTCAGGAGTCCAGGGTTCGAAATGAGGGGATTACACCCACAGGGTTTTTGGTTTGGGGGGTCCCAAACAAATCTATTTTACCATTGAAGAAAATCATGACATTTTTGTGTTGTAGTAAGTAGGAGGTGCAAGGCTCAGTTTGGCTGCTTTTTCTAAGAAACAAAAGTTTTTAGGAAACAAGCAGAGAGGGAGGCAGGCTGATAGTGGAAGTAGCATTGTTTACTCACATTGGAAGAATAAATATAAAGATGAGATCATTAGAAGCAAAATGGGCCTAAGAAGCATGTGACATGCAGCCACAACATGCTATTGCTAATTTTTCCTTGGTTCTCTTCTTGGTTCTCCATAGAGGAGAGGAGGTCTAGGGGCCTGCAGCAGTGGCTGTCCTCTCTGTCAGACTTTGGCTGTGCAGAACTCCAGCTTGCTGTGGGAGCTATGATCGTGGAGGAGATGCGTGCCGCAGTAGAGAAGGACACAGGCTTTAGTTGCTCAGCAGGAATTTCCCACAACAAGGTCATTGCACTCACCACTCCTTTCACAATAAAACATGTTAAATTAATTAATTTAACCTTTATTTTCTTAACTTTTATTTTTTTCATTTATCTGTAAATCAAGGCCTTTCTTTCAATAGATTTACATTTTCCTGTCCTGTCTCCTTTTCTTAATAGTCACTGATCTGGCAGAAAATTACGGGTGTGAGCAACATAAGTAAACGTTGCCAGTACTCAGAGCTGTTTGTTCTAGATCTGTTTCTGTTCACTCGTGTCCCCAGGTCCTGGCTAAACTAGCCTGTGGTCTGAACAAACCCAACCGGCAGACCGTACTGCCTCTAGGCTCTATTCCAGAGCTTTTCAATTCGCTTCCCATTGGCAAGATGTGAGTGGACTGCTTGTTAAACAATGCAGACAACATTATTGTTGACGCTAACACAATAGGAATTAAGACACAACCCAAGGTTAAGCAATTACATCACTCTAAACTTGCAATATACAATAAGGTCCTGCCCAGACTAGATGACCAGAAGGCTATGAAGAATGAAGTTATCTGTACATATTTAGGTCCACTGATCTATTGATTTTGTTCCTCTCCAGCCGTAACTTGGGGGGGAAGCTGGGGGTGTCCATCACAGAGAAGCTGGAGGTAGAGAACATAGGAGATCTGACCCGCTTTTCTCACGCCCAGCTGGGGCAGCACTTCGGGGACAAGACTGGGTAAACAACACAAACGTCATCTGGCCGTAGAGTCAATCGTGACTATTTAACTCTCGCCCCGGAGGGCAGAAACACTTATTTATTTCCTTTCTTTCTAATAATGGACTGATTCAGACTGGTACACCAGGTAAAATTACAATGTAAGAGCAAAACTTAGGAGTTTCAGCCATCCAGGTCCAGAGTTAAATAGTCTAGAAGTACATGAACTATTCTACTGTTTCAATGTTATAAGGAATTATATAATGCCAAACAGCCCAATGTGTTTTATTTCTGACATATTTAGAAGATTACGAATGTACCTCCGTAAGTAGTGGGCAGTAAAGCTATTTTGTCTGTACATTCAAGGCATGTGAAAATATGATTCAAAGATTAACATGAGGAAAGAGTACAGGCTCTCAGCTTATAACTTTGGCTGTTTCAACACATTTTCTCAACTAAAAATAACAGAACTTTCAGACTTACTAGTATTTGGGTAAATTATCCCTTTAACTGAAGGTATTTGTTCACGTTATATTATTACCAGTAAATGGCATTGGTGGCTAATATAATTCCCATATGTGTATACATACAAAATCTAGTCAATGGCTGTATGACCTGTGTCGGGGGATTGACTTTGAGCCGGTAAAGCCCAGACATCTCCCTAAATCCATCGGTTGCAGCAAGGCCTTCCCTGGGAAGACGTCTCTTGCTACCAGAGAGCAGGTAACCACGGCTACAGCCTTGCCATAACTCTATCTGGTGTGGTATCTGCCTCTTACAGAGCATCTCGATAGAGCATTGACAACATGCCTGTGGAGTTCCTTCCATGTTGTTTGACGTCTGAATTACAAACCTCTGTGTGTCTACACAGGTGCAGCACTGGCTCTATCAGCTGGCTCTGGAACTGGAGGAGAGGCTGAACAAGGATAAAGAGATGGTGAGGAGGGTTTCCCAACTCCTCACTCCCTAGCTCGGTCGCATGAGACTGAGGAACAGGAGGAGGACCTCTGAGCCTGCCTGTGTGTCACGGCTCTCCCGTTCAGATCTGTCAAGCCTTCTTCCCTTTCTCTCTCTTATTTGTGTAGAATGGTCGCGTGGCAAAGCAGCTGACGGTGGGTGTAAGGCAGCTGGGCGATAAGAGGCAGAGCAGTTTTTCTCGGTGCTGTGCATTAGCACGCTACGACGCAACCAAGATGTCTTCGGACAGCTTTGCCATCATTAAGAGTCTGAACACAGCAGGGAACCACCAGGCAGCCTGGTAAGTTGCGTATTAAGAGACTCCTCTGTTATTTTGCAAACAACTGGACACCATCACAACTGTCATACTGTCAGAAATGTGTTTAGGGAGTCAGACTTGTAATTGGATGTTGCAAGTCAATTCTCGACTGTGCCAAATGTCTTTGTGTCCTTCAGCAAGGCACTTTTCCAAGTCGCTCTGGATACGAGTCTGCTAAATGACTAAAATGTCAAATATTTGGAATGAAAATGATGTAGCTACTCAAAGATCTTAGCTAATGTCCATCTATTATTGGCTACCCCCTATTATCGTCCACTTCTATGTTTTTCATTCACTGAAAAAAATAGTATATTTTGCTATAGTATACACTTTCAGCTAGACTTCCCCACGATTTTCATACAAACGATGCAGGATGTTTTTTTTCCCCAATAACCCTGCCACAATGCCAGCTCTGCAACCCTCGTGACAGATGCAAGCTGGTGAAGGGCGCTCACATCATCCAACCACGTCGCAGAGTTGGCCATTTCTTTTTCACACTGCTCATCTAACACGGAAGCCGTTAGTCAGATCACGTGTGGGATGATTGACACGGACTATACTTCCGCAATTTAATTTACAGTCACCTGATCGGCACACAAGGAGTTGCTGGAGAGCAACGTGGCAAGGTAGATAATCTGACTTATCTATCCCAAATCCCGGGCCGTGCTATGCCAATTTGCACTGCCTCGTGCGGGGGGTTCCGAGCAACATTGGTAAAGCCATAGTCAGGCTTGAACCATTGGGTACATTTTTTTATTTTATCCCAATTTTGGTGTTCTGCCATTTTACTTGTCCGAAGCAGAGGTTTCAAATATTGTGATTAACATTCATGTCTGTAATTTTAGGGAACAAGCAATACATTTCTCCCCTGTCACATTGAAACAAAATTAATTTGTATTCTGGGAGGGGTTTTTGTCATGTCGCCAAGGCCATCGGCAAGGGAATTAAGGCCATCTACAAAAACAAGCCAACTTAATTGCTCTAAAAAAGAACCAGTTCAATGTGAAGTGCCATCAGATTTACAACATGGCCTAAAACTAACATTTTGGTCACACTGGCAGGTGAATAAAATATATATGCCAGTTTTGAGGAAATCAGTTTTATATGAGCAACTTAAACGTACAATATGTAGTTTTTGGCCGCTAGGGGTCTCAATCAAAACAGTAGCAAAAGATGTACTTGGATGACGTCAAGACGTAGTGTGGGATCATGGGTTTTGTTATCGTCGTCAATGACAACCTTCCAATCTAGCGTCTCCGGCAGAAAAAATGTTCACTGACAAAGTAATGTATTGTTAAACATATTATAACTTTATTCACGTTATGTTTGGCGGTTCCCTAGAATCTAGAGCAACTAGAGAGTCAAAGGTTATATGACACCATTGACGGGCGACAAACTGAAACGTCCCGTGGCTTCGAATTACATTACAAATTTCTCTGGGTTTGAAAGTTGGTGGAAATATTTAGGATAACATAAGTAACAAATATATATAATATAGGTATAGTGATGTTTGCTTTTTTAATGCAATGTAGTCTTTTGTTATTGTTTTGGAAAACTACATATTGTACCTTTTAAATACAGATTCTGAGGCCTCTTAGCCTGTGAATGAGTGGAGACAGGGGCTTTTCCTCTCTGTCTGGGAGGGAGAGATTCAAGGCCACACAATGACTTTGCAGGAGGCCATCAATGGCTGTTCTGTTCCTTTATAAACATCTGAATAATCTTACGAAAAGAAGATTGCTCATAACTCTGTTATAATCTATTATATTAGACTATTACCATCACAGATCTAATACATGTTTGATGCCATTCAGACTAACAGGATAGGTTACTAACAGGACAGGGCACACAGAAAAGGGCCACAGAGTGAATTTGGGAACAACAACTAGCCTTATAAGTCGGCTCACATTGTCATTCGGGGCATTCTCCAAAACACGTCTTTGTTACCTTGTTGCTGTGATCCCTGTCCAGGACGAGAAGTACTTTATTAAACGTCCTACGATCAACCCGTTACCTGACTAAAGATGGTTTATTTCAACCAATAACCTTTCCTGCAATTTCATAATCTTTTACACTAGTCACTCCGATTTCTTTGCCAATATGTTTGACAAAGGTTTCTCAAATAATGCATGTGTTCACAGTTTAAAATATCATTGTATACCGCTGCATTTAAAAAAATATATATTGTGACAAGTTTTAGCTACCGATTTAAGGTTATGGTAACAGATTCACTTTTGGAAAATATCTGTCACTTGCTATCTTGAGTCTGACTGTTCTTCTCAAGCACTTTAAGTTCAAACTCTAACTCTTAATAGCATTCATGCTTGTAAATAAAAAAAATTGAGAAACATAGGATGTCTCACTATAGAGAAATATTATCTACCGCAATGCTTTTGAAATTTGATTGGATTTCTCCTCTCTTGACACTCGCTCGTTCAATTTTGGCCACTGTCGTCATGTGCATTTGAATAAAACAATTGTTTCGTCCAACTTTTAAAACGTCAGAAACAATTTGAATATTGCAATGGTAGACAATGTGTATACTATGCAATAAATCAAACTTAATATGTGCATACTTTAGACTACCTATTTAAGTATTAACAGCCACTGAGCACTTGCGCTATATAAACACGGATGTCTTTCACTGTAGCCACCAGTATAGTGCACAATGGCTAACGTTAGCTAGCCATCTCTACAACAATGGCTAACGTTAGCTAGCCATCTCTACAACAATGGCTAACGTTAGCTAGCCATCTCTACAACAATGGCTAACGTTAGCTAGCCATCTCTACAACAATGGCTAACGTTAGCTAGCCATCTCTACAACAATGGCTAACGTTAGCTGGCCATCTCTTACTCTTAATCTGAAAGAGCAAAACTGTTGAGAACATTAAGTAAAATCGAGGTCACACATCACAAACTCCGATTTCATGGCAAAAAACATCACGTTACAAATTGCAGATTCATACGTTTAGCTCAATCTCTGCACTTGTTAAATTACGTTTATTTTCACTTTTCCATTTGGACAAGTGCAGTCTACAGTATGTTCTAGTTGTCTGATATTCTTTTACTTGTTGCGAACAAGCGTTAATGTCTAAAATATTTATGCCATTAATAATTGCAAAACAAAATATTGATGCAATAATAACACTGTCAAAATACACAGCTGCTGGGTTTGCCAATGATAGGAAGTTCTACACTAGTTGTGTATTTGTTTTTCCTCTTTGTCCGTTTAGGTCTTGTTTTTTATTGATTTGTCTCTCTCTTGTCTCTCTCTCACTTGCTCTCTGACCAGGACTCCTCCCCTCACGTTGCTCCACCTTTCAGCCAGCAAGTTCAGCGACGCCCCTTCTGCTGTGTCAGGAGGAATCGCCAGCTTCCTGTCCAGTGATGTAACTTCCACTCAGGCTTCCACTCAGCCTTTTTCTGTCCCAAAAAGAGACCCCGCCCCCAAGAGAGCTGGCGCCATCCAGTCCTTATTTCAAAGAGCTGCAGAGAAACAGAGGGAGCGGAAGGAGGAACAGGAGGAAGGGGACAAAGAAGAGGAAGATGAAATCTGTCTCACGCTTCCCTTTATCTCTGTGTCTTCCTCTGTTGTGGACAACAGTGTGTCAGAGACGACGCACTCAGCCTCACCTAGCAGATGTTCTCAGTCTTCACCTTCAGTCAGTTCGTCAGCCAGCCCACACACCCCTATCTCCTCCTTTTTCCAGAGAAAGAATCTGGAGAGAAACCAGCAGCCGTCCATTTGGCACAGCCACAGTCCTGGAACAGGCAGAGTAACATGTTCCACGAAGGGATGTGATACAGAAGGGGTCAGTCTTTCAACAGAAACAACGGGGTGTGAAATGGCAGAAGCCTACACAGCTCCGGGAGCTAAAACACGTGAAGAGCAGACTATAGAAGTAGAGTGCACAGAACCCTCTGAACTGGTTTCCAACCACGCAGAGCCGTGGTCTCGGGAGTCCGAGGACGGAACGCGTCACCAGTCAGAGGAACACCAGTCTGGTGGGTCAGAGCTGGATGTCGGTAACCCCCCTGATCACCATGTGGCCAGAGAAGACCTGATCACCTGTGTGCTCTGTGGCCAGGATGTGCTGGCCTGGGAAATGCCTGAACATAATGACTACCACTTTGCCTTGGATCTACAGAGCTCTTTCTCTGGCACAGGCACCAGCTGTTCAATACAGCCACCCTCTATTCCAGCTGCCTCCCGTTCCCCTTTAAGAGCGGGGGGCGTCACCCCTCATTCATCTCGAGAGAAGACGCGGGCCAAAGGCCAGTCAGGACCTCATCCCAAACGACCTCGCTCAGACAGTGGTAGCATAGGTACGCTGGACTCTTACTTCAAGAGAAGTTGAGGATGACAGACCAAGAACAGAAATGGAGAATTGTACTTCTTACAAAGCTAAAATACTTAAAGGTGCCATTTAAATAATTTGAGCCATAACAACGCAGCTACTTTCTCTTAACCAGCTTACAAACACTATTAAAATATCCAGAAATACTGTTTTTACAATCTGAAAAAATGATGTATCTTGTATAATGATTTCACAAACTATACAGTGAATTCCACACTTAAAAGCACAACGTAAATGCATGCGTTATATTAAAGATGGATCGGCGGGTGTCCATTGACTACTACTGTGGAAGCACAATTCGTAATGTCTTCATTGCTGGTCACTGAAAGAAAGTAGTTCTGTTTTCCCTCTGTGAAATTCTACACAATGCACCTTTAAGCTGACATAAATTATTTTAAATTTTAAATGCTGTAACTCATTGAGATTGTTAGCCAGATGCAGTTTCATTGTAATTGCAAATAAATATTTTTTTTGAAATCTGATAAATGGTCATATTAACTGGTTGTACAGATATTAATGCCATATATTCCTCCTTAAAGGAATATATTGTATTGTGTTTCTCTATATTGACACATTTACAACATTATGTAGTTTCAGTACCTTATTACACAGGTCTTATGACAGTTCTAATTCACACTCATTGACTATTAATACACAGAAACTAATTGCAATTTAAAATGCCAAAGGTGTGGGAAATTAACCTTAAAATGCCATGTTAACCTGTGTGTGTCACCTTGTGTGTCTGTAACAAGGCCAAACATTCAAGGGTATGTAAAATTTTGATCAGGGCCATTTGGGTTATTTCTGTTATCAGTATGGTTTACAAAGGAGCCAAACAACTGTGTGATAATGGCTTCATATGATCACTATCCTTACATAACAGTCATATTGTTTGCATGAACAGTCATATTGTCAAAATCAATACTGAAATTTCCCAATTTCTGCCAGGGTATGCAAACGTATGAGCACAACTGTATAAGAATGTCAAATATAGGATGTTTTTAAAAAATTTGGTAGTATTGTTTGTTTGTTTTTCATTCATCTATTTTGATGGGGAGTACCTAAAAATGGAGAGATAAACATTGCGTTAGTCACAATGACATAGTTTTGGTGTCATTATAGAGCGGTTTCTACTGCCGCCTTCTAGAATTCTAGGGTTATTAGAATAGCCCATATGAATAAATAGATGGGCTTGTCACGTGTTTGGGGGTATTTTTTTCAGGGGTGGGCTTCCTCATGCAAATTTGTCTAAAGAGATGTTTAGTTGCAGATGGGTGAAAAAGATAGTTGTGCAAACCACTTACGCCTGGCTAGTGGTTCCCAATCATGGGTACTAGGACCCCTGGTGGTACAGCATTGCACCATTTGATTGATACATGCTTTTGTGATGTTAAACAATATGACATGATGTTGCATCAGCTAAGCAATAAGAATAGTCTATTCACTCCTGTATGCTTCAAGTTGAAAAGTTAGGAAAACAAAACTGAAAGTCCCATCAATAAAAAAGTTTATTTATGTACACAATACTATACAAACTGATCTGTACATAAGTACATGGTTTTTCACTCAAAAGATTTAGATACATTTCAATAACAAAATAAAGCATTTCCATTTGTGGTTGGAAAAGTGAGACATAATGGTGTTGGTGCTGGACTAAAACCGTTTATAAAACAGGTTGTGTATAATTAAAATGAAACTCAATATAAATCTATAAAAGCAGAAACATTCTGTAGATGAAAGAAATCTACTTTATATTATTATGGAAACTAGCTTGTTTCCATAATATACTATATTTAGGTTCAGATCCCTTATTTTTTTCAGTCCAAAAGTGTACATGAAACACAAGTGTACGTGCACATTGGTGCAACAAAAATGCACAAAAATTGCAATTGCCCATTTTTTATAATCATAAAATAGTGAGTGGTTTCCCTGCAAGATGTCCAACAATGAACTGGAAAGTTATTCAGGGCAACGTCAGCCTTGACCAAATGAATTCAGCAACGAACAACTTAAATCCCTATTCATCATCAAGATATCAAAAGTTGCTTCAAGGAGTAGCACCGAATGAAGTTGTTTTCCCCAAAAAACATTGTTAATACTTGGGGTGTCATAAACGGGAACTCCAAATGTTGTTCCACCAGGCACTGTTCCACCCCATCATAATTACATTGACATCAGTAAAAGGTGTTGCCGAACAGGGCAGTTTAAACAGCAACACAAAGTGGAGAGATAAACATTGTGTTAGTGACAATGACATAGTTTTGATGTCATTATAGAGCAGTTTGTGCTCTTTAAAACAAAGTCAACTTATAAGTTTTTGTGCTCTCTATTTCCTTGAGATGTGTGAAAAAAAATCAGATCTATTTTTAGGATTCTCAGTGTTCTACTGCCGCCTTCTAGAATTCTATTGGGGTCTAAAGGGTTAATAGAATAGGCCATATGAATAAATAGATGGGCTTGTCACGTGTGTTTGGGGGGGTTTCAGGGGTGGGCTTCCTCATGCAACTTTGTCTAAAGAGATGTTTAGTTGCAGATGGATGAAAAAGATAGTTGAGCAAACCACTTATGCCTGGCTAGTGGTTCCCAATCATGGGTACTAGGACCCCTGGTGGTACAGTAACCAAATAAGTTTGGGAACCACTGGAAATAAGGACATAGTTCATTTTTAACATAACTGCTGCAACGCAATCACATTGCATTTTCACTAAAATGCAAGCCATTCTAGTCATACATTTTATATGGTTCTTGTTAAACATTGCAAATAGTTATTTGGGGCCTTTTAAGTTCAAACCTGTTTTTTTGCCACTAGAGGGGGTAGCAATTACAAGCTGACAGTAAATGGCTCTGCTGCTGTTGATATATTCAACTGAAGGTATTTGCATTCAAGGAAATGGTTTGCAAATGTAAGACATGACAGAACTGAAAAATATGTGTTATTGGGCTTTTGTGGGCGTAACCGTCCTTTGGCCTACATTGTGAATAAGTTAATTTGCACTCTCTCTATTCAGTATTAACTGGTGTGGCCATCATCATAACATGGAAACACTTATGCTCATACTGAATGTATACATTTATTTTATCATTCCATATCACACATTTAAAATGGGTATATGAGGGCAGCCTTCA
Organism: Umbra pygmaea; assembly: GCA_016801145.1. NCBI lineage: Eukaryota > Metazoa > Chordata > Actinopteri > Esociformes > Umbridae > Umbra > Umbra pygmaea. The sequence continues at coordinate 13,257 of JACXGM010001208.1, forward strand.
TGTTGACCCAGTTATCTAAGCGTCTACTGGTGCTCTCTGTAGGCTGATGTATGATTTCTACAAGGAGGCCCCAACTAATCTGACTGTCACAAAGAACTAGTACCATGACTGAAATGTGATAAGGCCAGTGAAAGTAACTTAACTACTGTCACTTTCATTTTGTACATGTCATACTCCCATAGACTGCAACAACAATGATTGCTCATAATTGTTAATGCTGGGGTGAATGTTATCATAACATGCTGTCTTGTCATTATTGCCACGGTTTACATCAGAAAGTTTCATCAGGTCTATCCTCAGTCCTGGTTGCTTCTATTACAAGGAGCATTGCACCATTTGATTGACACGTGCTTTTGTGATGTTAAACAATATGACATGATGTTGCATCAGCTAAGTAATAAGAATAGTCTGTTCACTCCAGTATGCTTCAAGTTGAAAAGTTCGGAAAACAAAACTGAAAGTCACATCAGTAAAACTGTTTATTTATGTACACAATTTTATACAAACTGATCTGTACATAAGTACATGTTTCTTCACTCAAAAGATTTAAATACATTGAAACATTTCAATAAAAAAATAAAGCATTTCCATTTGTGGTTGGAAAAGTGACACTTAATGGTGTTGGTGCTGGACTAAAACCGTTTATAAAACAGGTTGTGTATAATTAAAATTAAACTCAATATAAATCTATAAAAGCAGAAACATTCTGTAGATGAAAGAAATCTACTTTATGATGAGCTTGTTTCTATAATATACAATATTTTGGTTGAGATCCCTTATTATTTTTCAGTCCAAAAGTGTACATGAAACACAAGTGTACATGCGCATTGGTGCAACAAAAATGCACAAACATTGCAACTGCCCATCTTTTTATACTCATAAAATAGTGAGTGGTTTCTCTGCATGATGTCCAACATTGAACTGGAAAGTTATTCAGGGCAACGTCAGCCTTGACCAAATGAATTCAGCAACGAACAACTTAAATCCCTATTCATCATCTAGATATCAAAACTTGTTTCAAGGAGTAGCACCGAATGAAGTTGTTTTCCCCCAAAAACATTGTTAATACTTGGGGTGTCATAAATGGGAACTCCAAATGTTGTTCCACCAGGCACTGTTCCACCCCATCATAATTACATTGACATCAGTAAAAGGTGTTGCCGAACAGGGCAGTTTAAACAGCAACACAAAGTGGCACGAAAAACACTAAGAAACAGTCACAATCCTTTTGGGAGAAATAGTTGACTATTCCTCAAAGCTATTGAGCGGCAAATCCATTCTATTAATAACTGGAGTAGTCTGTGAAAGACTGAACAGCTGCCTATAATGTACAATATACTGACCTGAGTAACTTAAACACTTAAAAAGCAGGCAGCAAGACCATACCCTGGTAAGTTGTGCTAACTAGGGACTGTGACAAGTCACAAACATTGTCAACCATGCCGTAAGACAAGGAGAATGTTACACAATACATGCCGATGAGATGTACATCTTGGCCAGTTCAGCATGTCAAGCTCATTTTACATGTCATTTTTAGTCAGGCACTGCGCAGGTTACACAAACAAAATGACACGGGTTAATGACAACAGAGGCTGCATCACAATTCTAATCTCTGACAGCCTGGTGCTATAGCTGCAATAGGGATAATTGGTTGTAAACATGCCAGAGATGTGTTAACAGAACTCAGTGCCTTTCCAGGTGATACATCCAGGTGTCTGTCTTGTGTGTGGAAATATCTGTCTAATTATGTCTGAGTTTGGGATGCGTTTCCCACAGATGTGAATTAATTATCTTTCGAAGGTAACTGCTCTTTATGCTAATCTTTCCATAGTTACTAATAATATATCTGTGCCTGTTGTAACCTGGTCTTTCTTACTCCTTAAATGTTACTGTGTCAACTCTGGTAACAAAGTCAAAGAAGACAAAATAAACATCACACATTCTTATCTAAAACATTTCAAGGAAAGAATCTCTGAAACCCAAGAACCTATATCATTTTTTAAAGGAACAAGAATAGTTAAAACGTTTTTTTTAAACAACAAGACTTTGGGAAAAAAACAAGGCTTACTTTTCTAACAGGAGGAAAGTACAGGTTGAGGTCTGTGCTGATATTAGAGAAGGAAGGTTGAAGCTGACAAGAGAAAGAAGTGAAATCCTTCTGTGTAAACGCTATTGTGAATCCTGAGATCTTACTGGGACAGGGTTGCTGTGGTTCTCCTGTTTCAGGTTCTAGGCGTGGCAATGGCTCTGTGAGGGCAGGTACTGGGTGACAGGCTGGAGCTTGGTGACCTGGCCGATACCCTTGGTGGCTCCCTCTCTAAACAACAGCTTGGCCCCAACTTTCAGGTACTCAGGATGTTTAATGAACTTAAAACACACCACAGCTTTTTCACCCGTCCTCAGCTCCTAGTGTGGCACACACAAATGGATAGAGTTGTCCGTGTTGGGAAAATATGGGCAGTTTCATGATGTGTCATTTGTGGATTTACTGTGTGCATGGAAGATCCAGTGGTACACATGTACAGAATAAAACCATCATCTAATAAGGCAAAAAATATAACTGCAAAAAAAATAACAAATGAGAAATTGTCATATGGGAAAAGACCAGTTTAGGAGGAAAGTTAAATACTATACTTTAGTAACAGTTTAATGTGGGGTTGAAGGATAGATTATTCTAGGTAAAATCACAAGTACTTGTATAATGACACCACCCTATAAGCTGATCTATAAGGAACTATCCATTAGGGGGTTGGCTTTCTCGATCTTGAGGATATATTTACTTTGTTGAGCTGAAAGGAAGTTATGTTGGACAACATTACGTGCTTCCTAAGTGACTCCAGACATTTGACAAATGTCTCCTCTAGGTCAAAAACAGCGCTATGGCTAAATGACAAGGTCATCTGCATATACATGAATATGAAGCTTTGCAACACCAATGTTTCCACACAAGCAATTGAAACACTGGAAAACAAGAGCCCAATAGTGTGAAGAAATAAAGAAAGGATTGCTAAGACAAAGTGTCGGCTAAACACTTGACATCAACTTGGTTTTCCAGAGGCAGAACACTGTGGTACTGAGGACTTACCTTGCCATGCACAGCCTCTACGGTGGCAGTCTGACGGACGTTCCCCACATGCACGGTCACCTGGAAGCCCTTGTGAAAGGTCTTGGCATGGAACAGTAGCACAATCTCAGCCTCAAACATCCAGCAGATAGTGGGGTTCATCTCTGGACTCACCATCACCATACCCTAGAGTAGTACACATTACATTTCGCACAATGGAAGAGATCCAGAGCAAATACTTCCTGGGTAGAAATTCCTTCAACCTGGTAACTGGAGGTTAAATATGCCCACTAACCTTGCGTAGGAGGGAGCGGTCAAAGGTACCCAGTGCCAGTGTGGCAGCCTGGCCGGCCCTCAGCACCCTGCAGGCAGAGCGGTTCCTCTGGATGCTGCACACCGTCAGCTTGTAGAACTGACCCAAGTCGGTAGGACCAACCACCAGGTCCTCCCCCTCACGACAGATACCACTGGTGGGATGAGAACAGGGACGAGTGTTAGGCTGATACCACTGGATGGATGAGAACAGGGTTGGGTGTTAGACCGATACCACTAGTGGGATGAGAACAGGGACGAGTGTTAGGCCGATACCACTAGTGGGATGAGAACAGGGACGAGTGTTAGGCTGATACCACTGGATGGATGAGAACAGGGATTAGTGTTAGACAGATACCACTAGTGGGATGAGAACAGGGACGAGTGTTAGGCTGATAGCACCGGATGGATGAGAACAGGGATGAGTGTTAGACAGATACCAGTCTCAGTGTACTGACCTGTACAAGGTTCCTCCCACCACTGTCCCTACATCTGGCACTGTGTAGATCTCATCCACCTAAAGGTAAAGCACAGACTGCAGTCAATCACACATTCACACATATTGACTTACACTGTGTGTGTGCGTGCACGTGTGTATGTGTGTGTTGTACCTGGAACTCTGTGAGCTGCTGCATTAGCTCCTCCTGCTCCTTGCTGTTGCTGAGTGGGGGGAGGATGTTGAAGAACACCTTGAGTAGTTCCAGACTCTCCCCAGACACGCTGGACACCGTGAAGATGGGCGTGATGCTGAACAGGAAACATACAGCATGGTCACATGACCTGGGTCACAGTAACACACCATAACCAACCTCAGCTCTGACACAATGTAAC